>CM056049.1:21856224-22038724 GCA_029574335.1 Rana kukunoris | reverse complement strand
GTATATAGATATATAGATATCTATATATCTTTATTAGAGAGAGAGAGATAGAGAGAGGGATTGGATATAGAGAGGAAGAGAGAGAGGGAAGAGCGATATATAGAGGGAGGGAAGAGCGATATATAGAGGGAGGGAAGAGCGATATATAGAGGGAGGGAAGAGCGATATATAGAGGGAGGGAAGAGCGATATATAGAGGGAGGGAAGAGCGATATATAGAGGGAGGGAAGAGCGATATAGAGAGGGAGGGAAGAGCGATATAGAGAGGGAGGGAAGAGCGATATAGAGAGGGAGGGAAGAGCGATATAGAGAGGGAGGGAAGAGCGATATAGAGAGGGAGGGAAGAGCGATATAGAGAGGGAGGGAAGAGCGATATAGAGAGGGAGGGAAGAGCGATATAGAGAGGGAGGGAAGAGCGATATAGAGAGGGAGGGAGGGAAGAGAGATATAGAGAGGGAGGGAGGGAATAGAGATATAGAGAGGGAGGGAGGGAAGAGAGATATAGAGAGGGAGGGAGGGAAGAGAGATATAGAGAGGGAGGGAGGGAAGAGAGATATAGAGAGGGAGGGAGGGAAGAGAGATATAGAGAGGGAGGGAGGGAAGAGAGATATAGAGAGGGAGGGAGGGAAGAGAGATATAGAGAGGGAGGGAGGGAAGAGAGATATAGGGAGGGAAGAGAGATATAGAGAGGGGGAAGAGAGATATAGAGAGGGAGGGAGGGAAGAGAGATATAGAGAGGGAGGGAGGGAAGAGAGATATAGAGAGGGAGGGAGGGAAGAGAGATATAGGGAGGGAAGAGAGATATAGGGAGGGAAGAGAGATATAGGGAGGGAGAGAGATATAGGGAGGGAGGGAGAGAGATATAGGGAGGGAGGGAGAGAGATATAGGGAGGGAGGGAGAGAGATATAGGGAGGGAGGGAGAGAGATATAGGGAGGGAGGGAGAGAGATATAGAGAGAGAGGGAGATATAGAGAGAGAGGGAGGAAGATGGAGAGGGAGGGGGAGAGATATAGAGAGGGAGAGAGATATAGAGAGAGAGGGAGATATAGAGAGAGAGGGAGATATAGAGAGAGAGGGAGGAAGATGGAGAGGGAGGGGGAGAGATATAGGGAGGGAGGGGGAGAGATATAGGGAGGGAGGGGGAGAGATATAGAGAGGGAGGGAGGGGGAGAGATATAGAGAGGGAGGGAGGGGGAGAGATATAGAGAGGGAGGGAGGGGGAGAGATATAGAGAGGGAGGGAGGGGGAGAGATATAGGGAGGGGGGGGGGGAGAGATATAGGGAGGGAGGGAGAGAGATATAGAGAGGGAGGCAGGGAGAGGGATATAGAGAGGGAGGCAGGGAGAGAGATATAGAGAGGGAGGCAGGGAGAGAGATATAGAGAGGGAGGCAGGGAGAGAGATATAGAGAGGGAGGCAGGGAGAGAGATATAGAGAGAGAGGGAGGAAGATGGAGAGGGAGGGGGAGAGATATAGAGAGGGAGGGAGGGGGAGAGATATAGAGAGGGAGGGAGGGGGAGAGATATAGAGAGGGAGGGAGGGAGAGAGATATAGAGAGGGAGGAAGGGAGAGAGATATAGAGAGGGAGGGAGGGAGATGGAGAGGGAGGGAGAGAGATAGAGGGAATGGAGGGAGAGAGAGGGAGGGAGATATATATATATATAGATATATAGAGAGAGATATATATATATATATATATATATATATATATATATATATATAATGAGATATATAGAGAGAGAGATATATATAGAGAGAGCGAGATATAGGGATGTATATACAGGGAGAGTGAGACTTTCCTCCTCTATTGGGCTAATGTTACATTGGGATTTTTTATTTATTTTTTGGTTCCTCAGCAGGTACAATCTAAAGATGGAAATAAAGTTTTTCTCTTGATTGAAATGATCATTTCTTTTGGCGCTCTAGGGAAGGTGGCCCATTGAGCGTGCCCGCTTCTAATGGCTGTGCCCTTGCAGGCACATGGAGGTGCAGTCAAGGACAATAGGAGACAAATAAAGCCAAGAGTGACATTAGCTTACCAATTTACCCAGCAGGGGACTGACGCTGCGTGATTTGTTACCTTTCAGCGATGCTGGCAGGAGCCATATTGATAAATCAGAAAGCACTTAAAATTTTCTTGTGTGGAGGTGAAACAACTTTTTTTAATGTCTTGAACATTTGCTTTTAATGTCACCCTCCAAAAACGCCTTTATTTTTATGCCTCGCCAGCTTGTTCCCTTTTGTAATCCTATAAAATAATGCAGATCTGTGTAATAGAAGGAGAAAGATGTTAATGTCGGCAACGAAGTTCTGTTTAAAGCTGAATTTTAATCTGCTTATAATTTGTCGCCGCCCCGTCCATCAACCCCCCCGTCCATCAATATGCTAATGACATTTCAATTAAAATCGTCCTCCTTTCGTTATGTGCCTTTTTATTGTAGTTTGGCTGGACCTCTGTGCCTCTACATCCAACTCAAGACCGCAAGAACTATACACGCGCGTGCGCAAACACACGCGCAAATGCAAACACCCCCCAACAATGAGGCATATTTTCTCCCACTGACACCAACGATGGGGCACGATTCCTTCTCAGTGACACCATCAATGGGGACCAGTGACCCCAACAATGAAGCACCATTTCTCCCACTGACACCACTGATGGGGCACAATTGCTCCCACTGAAACAAGCAATGGGGCATTATCTTTTTGCCACTAATGTCCGGGACCTTTTATACTCCCTATGACCACAGTCCAGCCTCCCTTAACTCTAAAGGACATTGAACTGACCCTTTTTTGTTTAGAAAGTTTGGAGACCCCCTGGTCTACTGTTTCTGGGCTGCGGTCCCTTTCCCTTTCCCAATTATTCTGAATAGCATGAATAGCCATTTTCAGGAACATATGCAAGGGTAATATTGCATTTGATCAATATAAAATAAATAAAATGTGTTGCGGCTTTGAATTGCTTTACCGAAGAAGCAGCATCGGACATAATGCTGGTAATTTTTTTATTTTTATTTTTTCAGCCGGTGGCTTGCTTTCTCATGAAAGCACACCGGACAACTCATGACCGCTGGAAAGCTTTCAGAAGCAGCAGGAGGGAACTTTCCTCTCCCCGCCACTCGCCGTTGTTTTTTTATGCCTTACCGTTGTTACCGGCTATGCAATGCAGGCAGATAACTGGTGGGAGTGCCCCGCAGGGTTGCCGTTTAGTTTCTTGAAAACAACCCAGTGCCCTGCCTCAAAACTTATCTCAAGAGCCCACAGCCCTGATGCAAGCAGTGGGCTTGCTCCCGGAAGGAGTTATGCAAATATTAAAAATGCCTTAATGGGAGGGGGTTATAAAAAATTAAAATGCCTTGACTAAATGGGTCAGCAATGATTTTTTTGTACCTCGGTTTGCGTTTTTGAGGGTTGCCTTTTACTGAGGAAGTGAGTCTCCCTATCTAGAGAGTATATGAGGAACGTCTCCTCAACAGGAGAATAAGGGTGAATCTCCTCAGCCGGAGAGGCTGTGGTGGCGGGTGGTTCCCCTTGGCCGGAGAGGGCGTGGGGGGCGGTGTGGTCCCCTCGGCCGGAGAGGCTGTGGTGGCGGGTGGTCCCCTCGGTCGTAGAGGCTTTGGGGGGCGGTGTGGTGTGGTCCCCTCGGCCGGAGAGGGCGTGGGGGCGGCCTCGTCCCCTCCACCGGAGAGGCCGTGGGGGTGGTGTCGTCCCCTCGGCCGCAGAGGGCAAGAAGGCGAGGCAATAAAGATCTGACACAGACTCCAACCCTTCCACGTTTTGCTAACTTTTTTTTTTCTGTGGTCTGGTTTTTCATAGTTCCGATTTGTTCCCTTCAGTTTTTCACTTGGAAAAGCAACAAAACACGATTTGACCAGATCGCCAAAAACCTGTGTGTATGTCTGAACTTTCTCTCTAAAGTCTCTCTTCCACTGATGTTTTGAAGTAGGTCAAGGAAAGAACAAAGAAAGAGACAAATCCTTCAGCCACTTAACAAGACGCTCATCACTCTCTATCTACAGCTATTTCTCTTCCTAGAATAGGTTGTGGCTTTACCACCTTACCTGAACTTGCAAGAGTCAGAATTGCTGGCCTCCATATATTGTCTGCCACTGAATATTAGATCATGAGAATGTTGGCCGGTGTGTTCCATTTTGCGGCATCACCGTCTCCCTCTGAACCCAATGCAGCTTTGTCTACATACACTGAAGTTTTAGACAGGAAAGTGTGTAGGGTGGGGGGGGGGGGGGGGTGGATGTGACGGCTTCCAAATTCCTGCAATGACCACCAAATCTAGTGGTATTCCTTAAAGTTGATTGCAGCTAGGATGGCCATCTAAATGCATATGTGTGAACCACTTGACCTGCCGAAAGATTGAAGTTCTTTTTAGATACCAAATTAAGACACCCCTGCCCTCTTAGGTTTGTGAGCCCCACTTTCCTCTATTACAGATAAGTATGATTGGATAACTTCACCGTATTGTCATCTTGCTGATTGGACAGTGAAGAACAAAAGCACAGATGAGGTCATAATTCTGCTTTACCCTCCTTTTGACACGTTTCCAGTGTTGGCTTGATTACACTTTGCTTTAGCATCCTATTGATTCACATTGTTGGCCATTAATTTTTGATGTGCAAGGAAATATTAGATAGCCACTATAAAGAGGTTTCAATTTACTTATACTACCGTGTTTCTCCGAAAATAAGCTAGAGTCTTATATTAATTCTAGCAACCAAAAACACGGTAGGGCTTATTTTCGGGGTAGGGCTTGCACTTTTACAGAGTAAAAGTGCCTGTAAAATGCTGGAAGTGCAAATACCTTCTTATAGCGCTTCTCAGTGCTTCCACGGCCCACCTGAGCTGTCTT
Organism: Rana kukunoris; assembly: GCA_029574335.1. NCBI lineage: Eukaryota > Metazoa > Chordata > Amphibia > Anura > Ranidae > Rana > Rana kukunoris. The sequence goes on along the minus strand of CM056049.1, from coordinate 22,033,861 downwards.
CCACAACTTCGAGCAGTGCAGGGGGAGGGGGGCCAAGATTCCCCACTGACACCCGGGAGACAAGAAGAGCATCAGAGCCCCTGCAGAGCGAGGCGAGCATAGATCCCCCGCTGACACCTGGGAGACGAGAAGAGCTGTGGAGCTGAGCGTCTGCACAGCAAGCGGAGCAGAGATCCTCCGCTGACACCCAGGAGACGAGAGCAGTGGAGCTGAGCGTCTGCACAGCAAGCGGAGCAGAGATCCTTCGCTGACACCCGGGAGATGAGAAGAGCAGTGTAGCTGAGTGCCTGCAGAGCAAGGGGAGCAGAGATTCCTCGCTGACAGCCAGGAGAAGAGATCAGCTGAGCGCCGCTGTACCGAGGGTATGTGATATGATTGTATTGCAGAGGCATACACTTTTTGAATTGTGGACACTGGATTTTACCTTTTTTACAACCACTTTCAACAGGGGCTTATTTTTTGGGGTAGGGCTTATATTGCAGCCATCCCAGAAACTCATGCTAGGTCTTATTTTCGGGGTAGGGCTTATATTGCATCTCTTCCCTAGGTACATCTTCTTTTCAGGGAAACACAATGGCAATATTTGAAAGTACAGTACCTTAAGTCCCGATTCGTGACAAGAAAAATCATATGTTCAATGGTGGGCGTTCCAATCGGTGTGACTTAAGATGCTGCAACTTTGACAAAGGTTTCTGCACTAAATTGAGTTCTAGAGCTCCAGCTACCCCATTAAAATACATTTGTTAATGGGTCTATCCGCAAAATTTCTCATTAAGTTCCGCCAGTCATGTGACATTAAACGGTCATTTTCAGTTTCGGTTTTCGGCCAAGTGCATCCTGTATTTTTGGTTTCGGCACCAACATTTTCATTCGGTGCTCCTCTAATACAAACTGGCTCAATTCAGATCGAACAGACATCACATGTGAGATCTGCACAGCAATGGGATGCAAATTACATGCTACATATTTGCAATGTTTCTGTCTGATTGGGCAGACTGATGGCCTCCTCTTAGCCTATCGGCGGACTGATGGCCTCCTCTTAGCCTATCGGCGGACTGATGGCCTCCTCTTAGCCTATGGGCACACTAGGGTTGTCTCGATGCCTCTTTTTTAGGACCGTTTAAGTACCGATACATTTTTCCATGTACTCGCCGATACCGAATACCGATACTTTTTTTAATGTGTCCCCCCACATATTGCAGCCATGTCCCCCCACATATTGCAGCCATGTCCCCCCACATATTGCAGCCATGTCCCCCCACATATTGCAGCCATGTCCCCCCACATATTGCAGCCATGTCATGTCCCCCCACATATTGCAGCGGCTTTGCGGCGGTGGCGGCGGGCGGGGAGAAGAAGTATTCTATTTAAGCATCGGAAGTATTTGCGCGAGTACAAGTACTAGCGCAAATACTCGGCATCGGTCCCGATACCGATACTAGTATAGGTATCGGGACAACCCTAGTACACACGATCGGTTCAAACCAATGAAAACGGACTGAGGTTTGGTTTCCATCGGTCCAAACCGATCGCATGTAGGCCCCATCGGTCCGTTCGGTTCGTCTGATAAACGTTCTGATGGACCGTTTTCATCAGACGAACCGATGTTGTGTGGGACCCATCGGTTTTTTATCCATCGGTTAAAAAACTAGGATCTTGTTTTAAAATTATCTGATGGTTAAAAAAAACGATAGAAACAACTGATCGTCTGTGGGGAAATCCATCAGTTAAAAATCAACACATGCTCAGAATCAAGTCGACGCATTCTCGGAAGCATTGAACTTCATTTTTCTCAGCACGTCGTTGTGATGGCCTCCTCTTAGTCTATCGGCGGACTGATGGCCTCCTCTTAGCCTATCGGCGGACTGATGGCCTCCTCTTAGCCTATCGGCGCACTAATGGCCTCCTCTTAGCCTATCGGCGCACTGATGGCCTCCTCTTAGCCTATCGGCGCACTGATGGCCTCCTCTTAGCCTATCGGCGCACTGATGGCCTCCTCTTAGCCTATCGGCGCACTGATGGCCTCCTCTTAGCCTATCGGCGCACTGATGGCCTCCTCTTAGCCTATCGGCGCACTGATGGCCTCCTCTTAGCCTATCGGCGCACTGATGGCCTGAAGGCAAAGTCACAGATTGGAGCTTCAGTGGCTTTTTGATGATCAAAAAGGGAACTTTTTTTTTTTTTTGTACCGTTGCTGAATATTCATGTCCTGAATTTATTCTTGCAATGTTGTATAGCTCCTAATAGAGCCAAAGGATGGCATCGGATATATGGCTGACTTTAGCATAGTTACAGTGTTTACTGGGGCACATCAGCAGCACAGCATTTATTTTTTGACTTGGCCCATCAAGTTGCGTCTTTAGGAGCCTGGTGGGCGAGACCTTCACTTCTAGGTCTGCCGCGTTAAAATTCCATTTACTCCAGAAGTAATTTCTCCTTAGGAACAGACTTGTTTTGCATACATTTCCCATAAAGCATTGCCTAACGTCTTCCCAACTTGTGCTTGAGCGCATCTAAACAAATATATGGCCGTTGCCGTGAGCGGTTATATTTTACGGGCAGAACACACTGTCTGCTTCCAAAAAAAAGGCATAAATGAAATTGATCGATTTTCCCCCCTTCCAGCGGACTGCGATCATGACAGAGGCTGCATTATGGCAAGGTGCTGGTGGCTTTTGTCCTGCGTTTTGATCCGCCGTATAATAGGACGACTCTCTCTTCTCCCGACGAAAGAAAGATGTCTCTCCACGGCGGGCAGCGCTAAGAAAATTGCACGGCGTTCCCCCGTTGATTGGGCCTTGTTAGTTTATGGCGTTTATTGGGAGGAATTTACCATTCGAACCAATATATGTAAACTGTGCTTTGCAGCAGTGGCAGCACAAATCAGTGGCGTGGAACGCAAAGTAAATCTTTTATATTACGGGGGAAGAGATAAACAAGGCGAGCCGAGCACTTTAGCTCACACTGCGCTGTGTGAGGGATGCCAAGTTCATTAAACTATTCATCTCGGGGAGAGACTTGTGCAGCGGCGTGCCCATAAACTCCTCCGGTGACCATGCTGGCTTTTTAAAGGAACACTAAACCCACTTATAAGAGGCGCACACGTTCTGCGCTTTACACTTACAGCACGGGCAACTCGCGTAAAATGTAAGCCGCATCAGATTTATGGCAAAGGTGAAAGTGCCAAGTATTCATCTCAGGTGGGTTTTGCACCCGGTCTGATAGTTCATCAAGAAAGGCTTTCCACACGCCGTGTAAACGTTTGGCGAGACGAGATTGGTGCGTCAGGTTTGTGAAAAAATTAAGAGTCAAAGACTCTGGGTCAGACTTTGTAGGCAAGATGGACGAGAGCATAATAAAAAAAATGTATTAACTACTTCGGCCCCCCGGAGGATTTTGCTTCTCAATGACCAGGCCGTTTTTTGAAATTTGGCACTGCATCGCTTTAAGGGAAGAAGGAAACGTCCTGGACTGCCGCACACTTTTATTTCAGAAAATGGCAAAGAATACAATCCAAAAAATCATACAAAACAGTCAAAAACAAAAAGTGGACATACAGGGGCAGGTGGCTAACACTTTTCACATCAAGGTTAGATGCTTACTCATAGCTTTGCGTCGCTTTAACTGAGAATTGCGCAGTCGTGCGACGTGGCTCCCAAACGTCCTTTTTTCCCTCCCACAAATAGCTTTCTTTTGGTGGTATTTGATCACCTCTGCGTTTTTTTTATTTTTTGCGCTATAAACAAAATAGAGTGACAATTTTGAAAAAAAAATGCAATATTTTTTACTTTTTGCTAGAATAAATATCCCCCAAAATATATATAAAACGTTTTTTTTCCTCAGTTTAGGCCGATACGTATTCTTCTACCTACTTTTGGTTAAAAAAAAATCGCAATAAGCGCTTGATTGGTTTGCGCAAAAGTTATAGCGTCTACAAAATAGGGGATAGTTTTATGGCATTACTTTTACTAGTTTTACTAGTAATGGCGGCGATCAGCAATTTTTTTTTATTTTTTTATCGTGACTGGGACATTATGGCGGACAAATCGGACACACTTGACACCATTTTGGAACCATTGTAATTTTTTTAGCGTTCAGTGCTATAAAAATGCACTGATTACTGTACAAATGAGGGGTTAACCTGTTGGGGGTGCCAAAGGGGTTGAGTGTGTCCTAGGGAGTGATTCAAAGTATTGGGGGGCGTGGCTACGAGTGACACGTCACTGATCGCTGCTCCCAAAGACATGGAGCATTCGATCAGTGACATGTCACTAGGAAGAACGGGGAGATGCTGTGTTTACACTGACATCTCTCCTCCATCCTTCAGCTACGTGACACGATCACAGGAATATATATATTTTTTAGTAGAGACCCTAAAGAATAAAATGGCGGTTGTTGCAATATTTTATGTCGCACTGTATTTCCGCAGCAGTTGTTCAAATGCATTTTTTTGGGGAAAAAATTAGACTTTCAAAGAAACTAACCAGTAAAGTTAGCCCAATTTTTTTTGTATAATGTGGAAGACTTTACACCACGAGAATCGTGATCTTTATTCTAAGCAAAACAATTGCGATTCTCATTTTGGCCAGAATCATGCAGGTCTAGGCTGAGTGCTGCTTGGCTATTCACAGGAAGCTTTGTATTCTCTGATTGTCTGAGGTTAGAATGCATGACGTCATCCACCTGCCTCTCCGCGCTCACAAAAAAACAAGAACAAAGTTTGCCTACGAAGTTTGTAATTTGTGGCCGATGAGGTGCGTGTGTTAAACAATAGGCTGTTGAGCTGTGGTTTTAGCGCCGTCTCTCCCAAACCCTAGAGCAGGGATCCCCAAACTATGGCTCGCCAGCTGTTGCGGAACAAGTCCCATGTGGCATCGTAAAACTCTGACATTCACAGACATGATGGAAATTGTAGTTCTGAACAACTGGAGGGCCATAGTTTGAAGATCCATGCCCTAGAGCAGGGGTCTCCAAACTTTCTAAGCAAAGGGCCAGTTTACTGTCCTTCAGGCTTTAGGAGGCCCAGACTAGGGCTGGTGGGAGTAGAAAATGTCCTGGTGTTCAGTGGGAGTAAAGCATGCCCTGGTGGAATAGGAATGGTAAATAGAATAATGCCCCATTGTTGGTGTCAATGGAAAGAATTCTGCCCCATCCGTTGGCGTCGGTGGGAGAAACGGTGGGCCACCGTTGGCGTCGGTGGGAGAAACGGTGGGCCACCGTTGGCGTCGGTGGGAGAAACGATGGGCCACCGTTGGCGTCGGTGGGAGAAACGGTGGGCCACCGTTGGCGTCGGTGGGAGGTATTGTGCCCTTTTGATAGTGCTCCATATGCCCCATTGTTGGTTTCAGTGGATGAAATGGTGCCCCAAGGGCCAGGTAAAGGCAGGCAAAGGGCCACAGTTTGGAAACCTCTGCCCTGGAGGGTCTAGAGCACATTCTGCAGATTTTTTTTTTTTTAAACTCCTTGCAACCGCGTTTAATGCATGAGGTTGCGGTGCAGGATTTTAAGGGTTAAAACAGGTTCTGAGGAAGCGACACATAGTTTTTCAGCTGCCCTTTCATCAGCAATCCACCAAGGATCACCTTTCAGAGTGGCGTCAAGAGCTGCTGCAAATGTAAAGGTGCCCCCGAAGGAAGACCTGACCCTCGGGTTGGAGTTCTTCACCTGTTTTGATGACGTCCTGCAATGTTAGTGATAGTAGACTCCTAGCGTTTCTTGCCGCCGTTCCCGGACTTCTGTGTCCTCCTAGGATGTAAATGGTGGGCGGATAATGTTTCCGGCTCCCCATATCAGCCTGGCGCTCTATAACAGAGTGAAAATAATACTCGGCAGGTGTGGAGGGAAGATTACCGGAGTCTATCTCTCTTCCCTTCTCCCGCTCTGTCCGGAGGGAAATCTTGGTAAACACTCTTCGGTGAATACTAATACTTGATGGAGAAATGACACTTTCCGTGCCCTGGCTTTTATCGCTCAGGTGCTGACGTACCAGGGGGGGGGGGGGGGAGCGCGCTTGAGCCACCTCACACGAACCTTCCCTGCCGCGTTATCTGTAAATAATGGGGCCAATCTCCTGCATACAAAGAAAGGATGACTTTACATAAATAATTAACCAGTTAATTACTTCATAATGAATTTTTTATTGGAATGCTTCGAAACGCACCAACCTATAGGCTGATGGAGACGGTCTAGCTGCGCTTTGTACGGCGCCGAGTGACAGGTCTATGCCGGAGCCAAGCAGTCACTTAGGTTAGGAAGCGTGGCTGTAAATTCCTGGCCAGATGGATCGTACGCTGTAGATAGACCTCGCGGCATTTCGTTGCTGCGCTGCTGAGAGATCGTTCAAAAGCCGAAAGTCCCTTTATACGTGGCGTGTATAGAGGGGCGCTTATTGTCCGCTAACCTCATGCAACCTTTTTTACTGTTTATTGCACTGTTTACTGTATATACTCGAGTATAAGTCGACCTGAATATAAGCCGAAGCACCTAATTTTACCACAAGAAAATGAGAAAACGTATTAACTCGAGTATATGCCTTGGGCAGGGCCGGACTTACCATTGGGCTTGACTGGGCTCAAGCCCATGGGCCCCTCCCAATAGGGGGCCCAAGACGGCAACCCCCCTTTTTTTTTATTTATTTTTTATTAAAAAAAAATTGTTTTTTATATATATCATTTAGAGGTATAATTTAGAGGTATCCAGAGACCAGAGGTCTCCAGGGCCCCCGGATGGCAACCCCCCCCTTTTTTTTTTATAATTTTTTTTTTACATTTTTTTATTTATCTATATTTTTATTAAAGGGCTCAGAGGTCCCCAGGGCCCGATGTGGCAAACTCCCCTTTTTTTTTATAAACGTTTATTTTTGTTTTATTAAAAGGCCCAGGGCCCCGGATGGCAACCTCCCTTTTTTATGTATTTTTATGTATTCCTTCAACACTCAAGCCCAGGGGCCCCCACCACCCTAAGTCCTGCCCTGGCCTTGGGTGTCCATCTGCATGCCTCACTGGGCCTCACTTTACCTCACTGTGTCCATGTGCCCATGCCTCACTGTGCCCATGCCTCACTGTGCCCGTGCCTCACTGTGCCCATGCCTCACTGTGCCCATGTGCGTGCCTCACTGTGCCCATGTGCGTGCCTCACTGTGCCCATGTGCGTGCCTCACTGTGCCCATGTGCGTGCCTCACTGTGCCCATGTGCGTGCCTCACTGTGCCCATGTGCGTGCCTCACTGTGCCCATGTGCGTGCCTCACTGTGCCCATGTGCGTGCCTCACTGTGTCCATGTGCGTGCCTCACTGTGCCCATGTGCGTGCCTCACTGTGCCCATGTGCGTGCCTCACTGTGTCCATGTGCGTGCCTCACTGTGTCCATGTGCGTGCCTCACTGTGTCCATGTGCATGTCTCACTGTCCCCACAACTAGACTGACATTTACCATGGGAGTCTATGGAAGGAGTGCCCAGCTTTGAAAAATCGGTGCTCCCAGCCGTAGATCCCCCAGACAACAAACTTTGCACACTTGTAGAGGAGAAATGGTGCTACATGTGCGCTAAGTTCCAGGTCCAGGGGCCTTACGACCGGCCGGTACTGGGTCCCCAAATTCACCGGAGAAATTACCTTTTAACATAGAAGTCTATGGAAGGGGTGCCCGGCTTTGAAAAATCTGTGTTCCCCGGGCCGTAGGTCCCCTGGACAACAAACTTTGCACACTTGTACAGAAAAAGTGGGGCTACATGTGTGCCCCAAAGTCTGGGACATCGGCGCAAAAAGTTGACTCGAGTAAAAAGCCAAAGGGGGCATTTTTAGCACGAAAAAATGTGTTGAAAAACTCTGCTTATACTCGAGTATATACGGTAATAATTTTTATGTCAAGCGGGTTTGTATCTTCCTTTTTTTTTTATCAGGGTGATTATCAAGAAGCAGGAGGGAGAAGTGGAGGAAACACAGATCCATAGTATAGATTAAGCAGAGAGACCCTTGCACTGTAGATCCTCAGGTACAGCTTCCTCTCCAGCAAGGAGAACACTGAGCAGCACAGTGCTGATACGTCCAAATCTCCTCAGACTAGCAGTCAGAAAAAGAGAAACATTTTCTAAAGCCCGATGTCGGCTGGTCCCGGCTGGGGAAAGATCCCCGTTGTACAGTCGGGAGTGGTCTCTTTCCTTATTACTGACTAATAAATTATTGATTTCCACCATCTTTGTGGAGGTGGCCTGTTTGCTTCCCTGAAGACTGGTATTCTAATAACTGGGAGAGGTGGTAGAAAAGCAATTTTTTTTTTTTTTCAGGGTGATGAAAAAATTCTTCTTTATGAATACAAGGAGTAAAAATGTTCCATAAGGCCCCTTTGACACGGACGGACCGTTCAGGTTTGACAGCGGACCTGAGCGGCCGCTCCATGCATCTCTATGGAGTATCGGATGTCAGCGGAGACCTGTACGCTGACATCTGATCTGCTAAAAACAGAGGTATGGGGATAAGTCCCCATCCATCCATATCGGATCTGATGAAAATGGACATGCTGTCCGTTTTCATCAGATCGCTTTATAGGAAACCGCGGTGCCTGATAAGCCCCTCCCCGCTCAGTGAGCAGAGAGGAGTTTTGTCATCCGCCAGCTCAGCGGAGATCAACGGACTGGCAGGAGCAGGCGGACTACGTAGCGACTGAGTTTGCCTAGTGTGAAAGGAGCCTTAGACAACAATTAACATATTTCAGTCGATGAAAAACATACAGCTCCCACCCACTGTACCAATTTTTGCAAGTTTTTCTTTTCTTTTTACATTCAGCAGGAAGCCCGCTGACAGCTGATGACTCATCAGTTGTTAAGGACACGGCGGTCGGCTTTCCGGCCCCCTCCTTGGCAACCAGCTATATACAGTGTAAAAAAAACGAAGAAAAAAAAAACGCGTGTCCAAAATCGCGGCAAGCACCGCAAAACGCACTGCGGAAACGCTCAAAAGCAACTTGCAGAGATGTGAATCGAGCCTTAGAGATTGGTCATGCGAAGCACGTGTACAGTCCTGAGTGGCTATATATTAGTGTTTCGTCTCCTGGTTTTAGCGCCTCCTTGGCCGTTTGTGTGAGCCCTTAGGGCCCCTTTCACACAAATGTGACTTTTCCTGCTGGTTGGGACTGCAAAGTCGCATTACAAATCGTACCCCATGATTTCCAATGAGCACCATTCTTATCTGTGCGACTTTGGTCCAACTTTAACCACTTAAGGACCTTGTTTTTCAGATTTGGCGTTTACAAGACTAAAACATTTTTTTTTGCTAGAAAATTACTTAAAACCCCCAAACATTATATATTTTTTTCTAACACCCTAGAGAATAAAATGGCGGTCATTGCAATACTTTTTGTCGCACCGTATTTGCTCAGCGGTCTTACAAGCGCACTTTTTTTAACCACTTCCCTACTGGGCATGTAAACCCCCTTCCTGACCAGGTGAAAATTCAGCTTGCGGCACTGCGTCGCTTTAACTGACAATTGCGCGGTCGTGCGATGTGGCTCCCAAACAAAATTGGCGTCCTTTTTTCCCCACAAGTAGAGCTTTCTTTTGGTGGTATTTGGTCACCTCTGCGATTTTTATTTTCTGCGCTATAAACAAAAAAGGACGACAATTTTGAAAAAAAATACAATATTTTTTACTTGTTGCTATAAAAAATAGCCCAATTTAAAAAAAAAATTCAGTTTAGGGCGATACGTATTCTTCTACATATTTTTGGTTAAAAAAAAAAAAATCGCAATAAGCGACTGGTTTGCGCAAAAGTTAGCGCCTACAAAATAAGGGACAGAATTGTTATTTTTTATTATTTTTTTTTTTTTTACTAGTAATGGCGGCGATCTGCGATTTTTATTGCGACTGCGACGTTATGGCGGACATATCGGACACTTTTGACACATTTTTGGCACCATTCACATTTATACTGCAATCAGTGCTATAAATATGCACTAATTACTGTATAAATGTGACTGGCAGGGAAGGGGTTAACACTAGGGGGTAAGGAAGGGGTTAATGTGTTTCCTGCATTGTGTTCTAACTGTAGGGGGAGGGGGGGGTGACCGATCTGTGTCCCTATGTACTAGGAACACAGATCGGTATGCTCTCTCTATGACAGGACGCTGTCATTGTGAGAGCAGGCAATGAGAGATGATCTCATATGTTTACATATGAGATCATCTCTCATTGGCCCATCAGATCGCACCGCAAACGGCCACTCTGATTGGCCGTTCGCGGTGATCTGTGATTGGCTGTGTCCAAGGGACACGGCCAGTACACAAGTTCCCCGCTGCGCGCTCTGGAGCGCGCGCTGGGAACGAGGAAAGGGGCTGCCGTGAAAACACGGCAGTCCGGAGATTTAGAGCCACCCTGCGGCCGTATATACTCGTACGGCCGTAGGGAAGTGGTTAATAAAAAAATAAGACAACAATAAATTTAGCCCATTTTTTTTATATATCGTGAAAGATAATGTTACGCCGAGTAAAATGATACCCAAGATGTCACGCTTAAAAATTGCGTCCGCTCGTGGAATGGCGTCAAACTTTTACCCTTAAAAATCTCGATAGGCGACGTTTAAAACATTCTATAGGTTGCATCTTTTGAGCTGCAGAGGAGGTCTAGGGCTAGAATTATTGCTTTTGCGCTAACGATCGTGGTGATACCTCACTTGTGTGGTTTGAACACCGTTTTCATATGCGGGCGCTACTCACATATGCGTTCGCTTCTGCGCGCGAGCTCGTCGAGACTGGACGCTTTAAAAAAAATTTTTTTGTTTTATTTCTTTTTATTTCTTTTATTATTTTTTACACTGAAAAAAAAAAAAATGATCACTTTTATTCCTATTACAAGGAATGTAAACATCCCTTGTAATATAAAAAAGCATGACAGGTCCTCTTAAATATGAGATCTGGGGTCAAAAAGACCTCACATCTCATATTTAGAGCCCGACATGCCAATGCGCGTGCCTGGCGGCCGTGATGTCCACCAGGCACTCGAGATCGGCGGCTGCAGGGTCAAGACGTGGATCTCTGTGTAAACACAGAGATCCATGTCATGTCAGGGGAGAGAGGAGACCGATCTGTGTCTCTTGTGCATAGGGACACAGCATCGGTCACCTCCCCCAGTCACTCCCCCCACAGTTAGAACACAATTTAGGGTACACATTAACCCCTTCCTCACCCCCTAGTGTTAACCCCTTCAATGCCAGTCACATTTACACAGTAATTGGTGCATATTTATAGCACTGATCGCTGTATAAATGTGAATGGCGCAAAAAATGTGTCAAGTGTCTGATGTCTCCGCCATAATGTCGTAGTCATGAAAAAAATGCTGATCGCCACCATTAGTAGTAAAAAAAAAATAATAATAATTCTGTCTCCTATTTTGTAAGCGCAATAACTTTTGCGCAAACCAGACGCTTATTGCGATTTTTTTTTTTTTTTTTTTACCAAAAATATGTAGAAGAATACGTATCGCCTAGACTGAGAAAAAAAGTTTTTTAAAAAAAAAATTGGGCTATTTATTACAGCAACAAGTAAAAAACATTGTTTTTTTTTTCTAAATTGTCGCTCTATTTTTGTTTATAGCGCAAAAAATAAAAACCGCAGAGGTGATCAAATACCACCAAAAGAAAGCTCTATTTGTGGGGAAAAAAGGACGCCAATTTTGTTTGGGAGCCACGTCGCACGACCGCGCAATTGTCAGTTAAAGTGATGCAGTGCCACAAGCTGAAATTCCACCTGGTCAGGAAGGGGTATATGTGCCCAGTAAGGAAGTGGTTAAATGCAAAAAAAAAAAAAATATTAAAATTTTGTCATTTTAAAATGACAACAACAAAATGTACCTTTTAAGACACATGGGCGGAGCTGACATTTTGACGTCACTTCCGCCCTGCAGTGCTGTGGGGGCCATCTTGCCCTCACTCGCATCCCCACACAGCAGGCTGAAGGACCCGATCACCTCCGCCGCTACCGACGGCTCTGGTAAGCGACGGAGGGCGCTGGAGAGCGGCGGTGGGGGCCTCTCCCGCCGCCGATAACGGTGATCTTTCGGCGAATCTGCCACGGAGACCACTGTTATCTTTTACAGGACCGCTCACTCTAAAGATGAATACCTCGGTTGTGGCAGCAGCTGCTGCCGTTACCGAGATATCCATCTTTAAAGTACCGACGTATATGTACATGAGCGGGTCCTTAAGTGGTTAATGCGTGTTACACGGGCATTCCCTGAAATCGCGGGCAAAATCGTGGCCGTAAAATCGCACGTTCTTTGATGTCGTGGTAGTGTGAAAGGGGCCCAAGTGTGGGTGCCATCATAGCCCTCCATCGCCACCTACTGGCATCTGTCGGGACTGATTGCAAAATGGCCGGGTCCTGGGCAAGACGCAGGGCACAGATGCTTGTAGGATGTCAGCAGCTGGACCCAGATGTGCGCTGGATGTCAGCAGCTGGACATGGAACCGCTGCGGCGGCTGTAGACAAACACGGGGCCCCGGCCACATCGCCAGGAAATGGGCGAACGGTTACCAGCTGCACGCAAGATAAAACGCAATCTCCGTAGATCTAAGTGGATAACTATCTCTCAGCCCAGCATAAGCAGCAGCTGCTGTGTATAGATTGCTCTGTTTACAGGTCCAGACGACTGCAGGCCTTCCAGCTGCTAAAATACACCCCATTGTTCTCCATCAAACCGTTCTTCTACTTTCTCCTTCATCTCCAAACCCCCGAGATGTTTCGCATACATCACCGCGCAAGTGATGAAAGCCGCTTTTGAAGCGTAATTCTCACATTAAAATCAATTCTTTGTTGTTTGTTTTGTTTTTTTGTGTATTTTTTTTTTTCTCCCCAAACCGACTCCTCCCGTTCGTCCTTGTTCGGCTCAATGCTGATCTCTGGCCACTAGAGGGCGCGTTTGGTTCAGCGTGGCTCTCGGTGGAATTGTCCACTCGCTGTCTGTACAGATGCACATATGGCTGAAAATTATCTTTTTTATAGTTACAATTATGAGCAATTGGAGGAAATGACAGCTGAATTACGCCGCGTTCATTTTATTCGTTTTTTTACTTTTTTTTTTTTTTTACATTCTAAAAAATTTGTTGCAAACATGAAATTAAGGAGAGCGCCCCGAAAAAAGGCATCGCTCGCCTTAGACGCGTTCCCGCTGGGGGGGACGCAGGCAATACAGCGCAGCATGCTGTTTACCTCCCATGGAGCTGCCGTGTCTTCTATTCCACCTGTCAGATTGGTAGGATGTGAAGAGCCCCCTGCGTCCCGTCCCCCCCCTGCGTCGCCTCTGCTTACCGTGTGATTTACTCTCAAAGCAGATCTGGTATAAAACATATATATATATAACCTGCTCAAAGTATTAACTACATCGCTCGTGAAATGTGGAAAGAATGGGTATGTTTCTGTGGAAAGAAGCTTGCCCCATCCACTGCATGTGTTCCTGCCAGTCCCTTTGCTTTCCTATTAAAAACTGACCATGCTAGGCAAGCGAACACATTGTGGTCAGTTCTTTAGCTATGCTGGGAGCTCAGCCTGCTCTCTTCCAATGATCTGACTTGTCTCCCGTCCCTGTACAGCCATTCACTGGGAGGACAAGTGAGCTGCTGTTTCTCCTTCCCCCAGCTCTTATGCAGCTGAGTACAGAGGAAATGTGATCACTTATAGAAAGGGGGGAAAATAAGTTACAGTGGAACCTCGGGTTACAAGCATAATCCGTTCCAGGAGAATGCCTGTAATCCAAAGTACTTGCATATCAAAGAGAGTTTCCCCATAGAAGTTAATGGAAACGAAAATAATTAGTTTCCGCATTGACTTCATTTGCATGCAATACTGCACGTGGCCAGAGGTGGGGGGACGCCGGAGAGCTTCGGAAACGGTTGGAAAAGCCCGAGGACACCTTGGCTGACCTCAGAAAGGATCAGAAACACCCGGGAACTGGGTGTTTCCAAACGGCTCTGGCGCCCCCACCTCAGGCTAAATGCGGTACTGCAGGCTCCATTAGCTTAAATCGGAGTTTGACCCATTTGCTTGGAATCTAGGAGCCAGCTAAAAAAGTTAGGAGCCAGAAAACGCGCCCCGTCCCGCCAAGCTTGTGCGCAGAAGCGAACACATATGTGAGTAGCGCCCGCATATATAAACGGTATTCACACATGTGAGGTATCACTGCGATTGTTAGAGCGAGAGCAATAATTTTAACCCTAGACCTCCTCTGTATATCAAAACTTTTTAAGCGTCGCCTATGGAGATTTTAAAGGGTAAAAGTTTGTCGCCATTCTACGAGCGGGACGCAATTTTGAAGCGTGACATGTTGGGTATCAATTTACTCGGCATAACATTATCTTTCACAGTATAAAAAACAATTGGGATAACTTTACTGTTGTCTTATTTTTTAATTAAAAAAAGTGTATTTTTTCCCCAAAAAGTGCTCTTGTAAGACTGCTGTGCAAATACGGCGTAACAGAAAGTATTGCAACGATCGCCATTTTATTCTCGAGGGTGAATAAAAAATATGTATGTTTGGGGGTTCTAATTAGAGCAACGTTTCTCAACCTGTGTGCCTCGGCACACTGGTGTGCCGTGAAGAGTCCCCAGGTGTGCCGTGGCAAAATCCCCCCTAGATGTGACAGCGCAGTCACTAATCTGTGTGCCCGCTGGCGCCGACTCACTGGCTGCCGCGTGCGCTCCTGGCTGGCTCCCTTTCCTCCTGTGTGTCTCTTCACCCCCCCCCCCCCATGGAGGATTGATTTGGTTTAGTCCGCCGACATGCGCCGCGTGACTTCACGCCGGAGGTGAGAGGGAGGAGGGAGCGAGAGTGACTGTCGGCGCCAGAAAACAGGACAAGTCACGAGGGGCCTGCTGCTGCGCCTGGCGCTTGGCCTGCCTAGTGCCTACCGTAAACACTGCCTGCAAGAAGACAGAGACAAGTCAGAGACTGTAAGTAAGAAAGTATTGTGTATTGGGGGGGGGGGGTGTTGGACTGAGCTGAGGACCTCAATGTTTTTTTTTTTTTTTTGGGCACAGTGGCGACAATTGATGGGCACAGTGGCTGCATGTGATGAGCACAGTGATTGCGTTTGGTGGCACAGTGAGACTGCACTTAATGTTTTTTTTTTTTTCTTTAGTCAGAGAAGGCATGCTCAAAATAACAAACATTTTTTTAAACTGCTATTTTTTATTTAAAAAGCCTGAGGTGACCATAATTTTTTTAATAAAAAATAGCAGTTTAAAAAAATGTTTGTTATTTTGAGCATGCCTTCTCTGACTAAAGAAAAAAAAAAACATTAAGTGCAGTCTCACTGTGCCACCAAACGCAATCACTGTGCTCATCACATGCAGCCACTGTGCTCATCACATGCAGCCACTGTGCCCATCACACGCAGCCACTGTGCCCATCACACGCAGCCACTGTGCCCATCACACGCAGCCACTGTGCCCATCACACGCAGCCACTGTGCCCATCACACGCAGCCACTGTGCCCATCACACGCAGCCACTGTGCCCATCACACGCAGCCACTGTGCCCATCACACGCAGCCACTGTGCCCATCACACGCAGCCACTGTGCCCATCAATTGACGCCACTGTGCCCATCACACGCAGCCACTGTGCCCATCACACGCAGCCACTGTGCCCATCAATTGACGCCACTGTGCCCATCACACGTAGCCACTGTGCTCATCACACGCAGCCACTGTGCCCATCACACGCAGCCACTGTGCCCATCACACGCAGCCACTGTGCCCATCACACGCAGCCACTGTGCCCATCACACGCAGCCACTGTGCCCATCACACGCAGCCACTGTGCCCATCACACGCAGCCACTGTGCCCATCACACGCAGCCACTGTGCCCATCACACGCAGCCACTGTGCTCATCACACGCAGCCACTGTGCTCATCACACGCAGCCACTGTGCTCATCACACGCAGCCACTGTGCTCATCACACGCAGCCACTGTGCCCATCACACGCAGCCACTGTGCCCATCACACGCAGCCACTGTGCCCATCACACGCAGCCACTGTGCCCATCACACGCAGCCACTGTGCCCATCACACGCAGCCACTGTGCCCATCACACGCAGCCACTGTGCCCATCACACGCAGCCACTGTGCCCATCACACGCAGCCACTGTGCCCATCACACGCAGCCACTGTGCCCATCACACGCAGCCACTGTGCCCATCAATTGACGCCACTGTGCCCATCACACGCAGCCACTGTGCCCATCACACGCAGCCACTGTGCCCATCAATTGACGCCACTGTGCCCATCACACGCAGCCACTGTGCCCATCAATTGACGCCACTGTGCCCATCAATTGACGCCACTGTGCCCATCACACGCAGCCACTGTGCCCATCACACGCAGCCACTGTGCCCATCACACGCAGCCACTGTGCCCATCACACGCAGCCACTGTGCTCATCACACGCAGCCACTGTGCCCAACAATTCTCGCCACTGTGGAACCCCCTTATTCCTGTACCATCAGAACTACTTTTGTAGGGTTCAAGATAGCAGCAAGGACTGCTGCTCCTCTGAAAAGCAATTTGTGTTCATATCGCTTTTCAGGGGCATTTGTCAGCCAGTAAAGAGGCATATCTTGCCTCCTCACCACCTGGTTTAAGCCCGTAAGTTGCGGGGTAGTTGCAGTGCAGCCTCATTCACCCTGGGTATACCTCCAGCTGCAGCCACAGCATGTTTACACCCCCAGCTGTTGCCTCTGCAGCTAAAGGGGCAAAAGTTGGGGGTGGTAAATCAGCTCAACCATGTGGTTTTACTGCCCCTCCAGCCTGACATGTGAACAAGCTCTTGGTTCTGTGTGGATGCGTGTTGCGTGTAGGGCAGCCCATTCATTTCCCTACCCGCAGTAATGCGGAGAAAGAAGTCCCTGACCCCTTTTTTTTTTTTTAATTGTGCCATAACAAAAGCAACCCATGTTTGCCAATGGATGGGGCACCATTAACAATTAATGGCACCCCTAAAGAACAGAGCATTTGTCTGTGTGTCAAGAACGAGCGCGATTTTGCGCATATTCCGCAACACACATCGACGTGAACCAAGTCTTGGACAGGGGTGCCTCAAGACTGAAAATACTTTTCAAGGGCGCCCCGACTGGAAAAAGGTTGAGAAACACTGATGTTGAGGGAAGGAGATGGCAGTGAAAAGAGTGAAAAATTACACATTAGAACTGGTTTTACTTGTAATGCCAACGGCCACCACCAGATGGCGCCAGGTCACAGAAGGAAGCTTGGGACTTCACAAGGCCGCAAAGCCGCGGCCTCAATTACTGGCGGGCTCCAGGTCACAATTTCTTGTCGCAATTGCGACCTGGCACCCGGATATTGTTGAGCCCTGGCTTAAATTCTGCTTATTTTGCGAGACAACAATTTTTTTTTTTAAAGGTTGCTCGTCTTTCAAAATGCTCTTTAACCACGTTACTCATAAACCGAGGTTCCACTGTATTTTGTGTTTTTATATCTATACGCAAATGATTTCTCTTTCATCTCATTTTTTTAAATGGAACGGTTTGTTTTACAAGGTGAGGGTTTAAATATACTTCATCCCCTGACGCTGGCGCCTCCCAAGGTTTTTGGTGCAGGGGGTGGTGTTTCCAATCATGTGACTCCCCCTTATTTTGCTGTCGCATGATCGGAAAGCTCCCGATCGCAGGTAGAGATTGGGAGCTTTCCGCCTGTTCTCTTGACACAGATTTGTTTACATTCTGGTACGCATATATGTGGCCTCTCGGCGTTCATGTGGAAGTGATCTTCCATCTCTTACTTTTACCTATAATAAGTCTTACCTATTGGTAGTATAAATATCGGCTAAACGTGTGCCCCTGTTTAGGAGATATTTACATTACATGCAGCCAGTGACATTACTGGTGCATGCACTCTGAAGGAACAGCCACCCGTGCCCTTTCTTCAGAGCCCTATGCCATGACCGGCGACTCCCATGCGCTTTTGTTTTAACCACTTGAGACCCGAGGAAGTCCCTGCAGCTGCAGGCATCATTCAGATATCGCCGTCTTCAGCCGGTGATTCTGTGCACCAGAACGGTCAAAGTGGCGGTTCCGCCGCTCGGTCGTTCTTCTTGGCAGCGGGAGGGGACGTTCCCCCCTCCCGCCGCCATCCGGTGTTTCTCCGGGCTCTCTTGTGCCTTCGGGGGCCCGGAGAGCGAATCGGCGGGCGCTCGTTGGTGAAGCATAGAGATGACTGGTGACCAGACGGTCACAGTCATCTCTATGACTGTCGGAGGACCGGGCGCAACGTTATGACGTCACGCCCGGTCCCCCGGAAGTAAACAAAGCCGCTGTCGGCATGTAATCGGTGATTTTTTTTTCACCGATTTTCATGCTTGTAAGCCTGTAGGAGAGATGTGGGGGGAGGTCTTATTGACCCCCACACCTCTCCATAAAGAGGACCTGTCACACTGATTCCTATTACAAAGGATGTTTACATTCCTTGTAATAGGAATAAAAGTGATAAAAAAAAAGTGTAAAAAAAAGGTGTAAAAATAAAAAAATGAAGTAAAAAATAAAATAATAATTTTCTTTTTAAAACGTCCCGGTCGCTCGCGTGCAGAAGCGAACGCACATGCAAGTCTCGCCCACATATGTAAACACCATTCAAACCCCGCATGTGAGGTATCGCCGCGTGCTTTAGAGCGTGTGCAACAATTCTAGCACTAGACCTCCTCTGTAACTTGAAAATAGCAACCTGTAAACATTTTTAAAGCATTGCCTATGGAGATTTTTAAGTACCGAAGTTTGGCGCCATTCTATGAGTGTGCGCAATTTTAAAGCATGACATGTTGGGTATCTATTTACTCGGCGTAACATCATCTTTCACAGTATACAAAAAAATTAGGCTAACTTTAGTGTTTTGTTGTTTTTTAATTCATGAAACTGTTTTTTTCCCTAAAAAAAAAAAGCGTTTGAAAAATTATTGCGCAAATACTGTGCGAGAAAAAAAGTTGCAATGACCGCCATTTCATTCCCTAGGGTGTCTGCTAAAAAAAATATATAATGTTTGGGGGTACTGATTAATTTTCTAGCAAAAAAATTGTGACTTTTACATAAAGAAGAAAAGTGCCAAAATAGGCCCGGTAACAAAGTGGTTAAGGTGAGTTTAACATAATGTGCTAGTATGTGATGCATTACCTTGCAGGTACAAAAAAAAAAAGTAATATCTGGCGGTTTTCAACCGCTTTAAGGTCCCCCTGCCGAGAGGCCGCATATATGCGTACCACTGACATGAAGAGGTTAAGAAAGTGTCTTCTCTATACTGCTTGTGTACTGAAGTTTACTTCGCATAAATGTTGCCTTCCCTGGTTCCTTATTTTTCCTTCCATCAACGGGCTAATGAATTTTTATTTATTTTTCTGATCCTGTGACGTTATTTTTCGGTCTCTGTGCTTCTTTATGCAATGCGAACAGATCATGGCTGGTGGGAGGGGCTTGCAGGGTGCTGTACATGGCTTCCTGAAAATATCACATCACTCTGCCGCACTACTCCTCCTAAAACGGTTGTATACCCCTGGACATGTTTTTTTGTTCTTCCTCCTGCAAGGTAAACTTATAATGTGCTAGTATGCACCGCATACAAGCTCATTATGTGAAACGTAACTTTAAACAAAGCTGTTCCAGCGCCGCAATGTCAACGATGCAGCCGCTTCCATTTTCACCTGTCTTGCTTCTGGGTTCGCGGGCTGCAGCTCTGTGACTGGTCGGAGCCATGATGTGCGCGGGAGCCGCTGTTCGCGGCACAGGGCTCCGAAGGAACGGCACTGGTGGCTGTTCCTTCTGAGCGCATGCGCCAGGCATATCACCGGCTGCCAGTAATGTTAATATCTCCTAAACAGTACACATTTAGGTGATATTAAGGGCTGGTTTACAGCCTCAGAACAAGGCTTCGGACACGCTTTGTTAAAGGACTCTGAACGCTAGTGAAAGCTCCGGTCAGTAAATAAAATGGTTAGCTTACAGTCCTGTTTACACCTTGCTTTTGCTTGAGGTTTTTATGAGGCTTCGTGAGCCTTTGGTGTAGCTTCGGTGGAACTTCGCTGAGCCTTTGGCGTGGCTTCGCTGAGCCTTTGGCGTGGCTTCGCTGAGCCTTTGGCGTGGCTTCGCTGAGCCTTTGGCGTGGCTTCGCTGAGCCTTTGGCGTGGCTTCGCTGAGCCTTTGGCGTGGCTTCGCTGAGCCTTTGGCGTGGCTTCGCTGTGCCTTTGGCGTGGCTTCGCTGTGCCTTTGGCGTGGCTTCGCTGTGCCTTTGGCGTGGCTTCGCTGTGCCTTTGGCGTGGCTTCGCTGTGCCTTTGGCGTGGCTTCGCTGAGCCTTTGGTGTGGCTTCGCTGAGCCCTTCTGAGCCTTTGGTGTAGTTTCGGTGGGCCTTTGGTGGGGCTTTGGTGAGCCCTTGGTGTGGCTTCAATGGGGCTTTCTGAGCCTTTGGTGTAGTTTCGGTGTGGCTTTGATGAGCCTGGTGTAGCTTTGGTGGGCTTTTGGTGGGGCTGGGCCTTTGGTGGGGCTGGGGCTTTGGTGGGGCTGGGGCTTTGGTGGGGCTGGGGCTTTGGTGGGGCTGGGGCTTTGGTGGGGCTTGGGGCTTTGGTGGGGCTTGGGGCTTTGGTGGGGCTTGGGGCTTTGGTGGGGCTTGGGGCTTTGGTGGGGCTTGGGGCTTTGGTGGGGCTTGGGGCTTTGGTGGGGCTTGGGGCTTTGGTGGGGCTTGGGGCTTTGGTGGGGCTTGGGGCTTTGGTGGGGCTTGGGGCTTTGGTGGGGCTTGGGGCTTTGGTGGGGCTTGGGGCTTTGGTGGGGCTGGGGCTTTGGTGAGCCTTTGGTGGGGCTGGGGCTTTGGTGAGCCTTTGGTGGGGCTGGGGCTTTGGTGAGCCTTTGGTGGGGCTGGGGCTTTGGTGAGCCTTTTGGTGGGGCTGGGGCTTTGGTGAGCCTTTTGGTGGGGCTGGGGCTTTGGTGAGCCTTTTGGTGGGGCTGGGGCTTTGGTGAGCCTTTTGGTGGGGCTGGGGCTTTGGTGAGCCTTTTGGTGGAGCTGGGGCTTTGGTGAGCCTTTGGTGGAGCTGGGGCTTTGGTGAGCCTTTGGTGGAGCTGGGGCTTTGGTGAGCCTTTGGTGGAGCTGGGGCTTTGGTGAGCCTTTGGTGGGGCTGGGGCTTTGGTGAGCCTTTGGTGGGGCTGGAGCGAGCCTGGGGTGAGCCTTTGGTGGGCCTTTGGTGGGGCTGGGGCTTTGGTGAGCCTTTGGTGGGGCTGGGGCTTTGGTGAGCCTTTGGTGGGGCTGGGGCTTTGGTGAGCCTTTGGTGGGGCTGGGGCTTTGGTGGGGCTGGGGCTTTGGTGAGCCTTTGGTGGGGCTGGGGCTTTGGTGAGCCTTTGGTGGGGCTGGGGCTTTGGTGAGCCTTTGGTGGGGCTGGGGCTTTGGTGAGCCTTTGGTGGGGCTGGGGCTTTGGTGAGCCTTTGGTGGGGCTGGGGCTTTGGTGAGCCTTTGGTGGGGCTGGGGCTTTGGTGAGCCTTTGGTGGGGCTGGGGCTTTGGTGAGCCTTTGGTGGGGCTGGGGCTTTGGTGAGCCTTTGGTGGGGCTGGGGCTTTGGTGAGCCTTTGGTGGGGCTGGGGCTTTGGTGAGCCTTTGGTGGGGCTGGGGCTTTGGTGAGCCTTTGGTGGGGCTTGGGCTTTGGTGGGCCTTTGGTGGGCTTTTGGTGGGCCTTTGGTGAGCCTTTGGTGGTGCCTTTGGTGAGCCTTTGGTGGTGCCTTTGAGGCACCACTAAAGCTACATGGGGTATAATTTTTGAAGCAAAAGCAAGGTGTTGGCAGAACTGTAAGCTAAGCATTATATTTAGTGATGGAAGCTTTGACTGGCATTCAGAGAGCTTTAACAAAGCATATCCAAAGCCTTTTTTTTGAAGCAAGTGTAATCTAACCGTTAATGTGTGTTGAAGCTGAAGCAAGTGTAAATGAGCCCTTCTTCTACCTCCTAGGTAAGCCTTACTATAGACTTATCCTATATGTAATAGTCAGCAGAAGAAGTTTATTTCCTCTTTAACAGTCCTCATTCAGTCCCGATGCTAGCAGTGGGCCGTCTCTTGGGCGGAGTTATGCAAATATCACAATGCCTTGATGGGTGGGTGTCATTCTCAAAGTTGGGGGTGTTCCTAGGCAAATGGTCAAAATTCAAGCCATATACAGTGTGCACACAGTGATGGCTGAACAAAGATGGCGCCACCCTGTAGAGGGAAGCAGATAAAGGCACATTGTCAGTACTGTGTACCTATGAGAGAGAAATACCTGCTAGTGTAAGAGTGACCCATTACTGAGCATGTATAGACTCCATAACTGATGACAGACTATTGCATTGTGTGTATATCTGTCTAGATTTGCTGTTCCATATTGTACTTGTGATCCGCATGTTAAGCTTCTTTCAGATTTTTCCTTAACCGTCCCTTCCACCTATGCAGCAGCAGTACCGGGAGTGCCAGGAGATGCTGAGCCTGTACCAGAAGTACCTGTCCGAGGAGCAGGACAAGCTGAACCGTTCTCTGTCTGACCTTGGTGCCGGGAGCGTCCCTTCCCATCAGGTGAGCTGACCCCCCCCCAGGTGTAATAACACAGCTGCCTTTCACCTCCAGCTCTGATCCAGCCCCCCCCCCCCCCCTACACCCAGCGTGGCACACAAGCCTGCGGGTCGTGTAAGCGGTGCGGAATCTCTGAAGTGCTCAGCAGGGCAACGGGGAGCCGAGCGTGGCGTCCTAATGAAGAGCAATTAGCGCACTGTATATTTCCTAATACAGTAGAAAGGACATTTTAATGGTGGAATCAATTATGCAAATCGTCTCGCCTCTGCGGAGGTGCAGATAATGTTTGTTGGATGTAGAGAGCGGTCCATACCAATGTGCAGAGCAGGAATAGGAGGATTCCGGCACAAAGTCAGCGCTGCAATTTTATATTCCGTTCTTTTAAAGCTGAACTCTGTTGAAAATGTCTAGAATCACAGATGAAATGGATACACTATATTACCAAAAGTATTGGGACACCTGCCTTTACACGCACACATGAACTTTAATGGCATCTCAGACTTGCTCTGTAGGGTTCAGTATTGAGTTGGCCCACCCTTTGCAGCTATAACAGCTTCACCTCTTCTGGGAAGGCCGTCCACAAGGTTCAGGAGTGTCTATGGGAATGTTTGACCATTCTTCCAGAAGAGCATTTGTGAGGTCAGGCACTGATGTTGAACAAAAAGGCCTGACTCAGTCTCCACTCTAATTCATCCCAAAGCATGAGGTCAGGACTCAAGTTCCTCCACCCCAAACTCGCTTATCCATGTCTTTATGGACCTTGCTTTGTGCACTGGTCCAAATCATTTTGTGGGGGGGGGGGGGGATATTATAGTTTAGGGTTGTTTTCCAAGGTTTGGACTTGGCCTCTTAGTTCCAGTGAAGGGAACTCTTAAGGTGTCGGCATACCAAGACATTTTGGACAATTTCATGCTCCCCACTTTGTGGGAGGAGTTTGGGGACGGCCCCTTCCTGTTCCAACATGACTGCGCACCAGTGCACAAATCGAGGTCCATACCAATGCTGTGGTTTGTTGTTGTGCCCACTGATGCCAATGCTGGGGTTATTATTGTGCCCAATAACATAATGAAGGTGGTATTATGTCCACTGATAGCTATGACTAAGCATTGAAGCTCAATGCGAAACGCGTCAGCTGTTTTTTGTTCCCACTGTATGCTTTCTTTGTAGTGCATCCATTTATTTTACCACAATAAAGGGCTATTTTTGAATTTTACCTATTTTTGAGTGCGGTTGTCCAAAACCTCTTCTTCTGATTGCCTAGTGCATTGCCGGCACCTGCCTGGGTTCTAAACTCAATGAAGGGGTTATGATTGTGCCCACTGACTCAATAAAGGGGTTATGATTGTGCCTACTGACTCAATAAAGGGGTTATGATTGTGCCCACTGACTCAATAAAGGGGTTATGATTGTGCCCACTGACGCAATAAAGGGGTTATGATTGTGCCTACTGACTCAATAAAGGGGTTATGATTGTGCCCACTGACTCAATAAAGGGGTTATGATTGTGCCAACTGACACAATGAAGGGGTTATGATTGTGCCCACTGACTCAATGAAGGGGTTATGATTGTGCCTACTGATACAATGAAGGGGTTATGATTGTGCCCACTGACTCAATAAAGGGGTTATGATTGTGCCCACTGACGCAATAAAGGGGTTATGATTGTGCCTACTGACTCAATAAAGGGGTTATGATTGTGCCCACTGACTCAATAAAGGGGTTATGATTGTGCCAACTGACACAATGAAGGGGTTATGATTGTGCCCACTGACTCAATGAAGGGGTTATGATTGTGCCTACTGACGCAATAAAGGGGTTATGATTGTGCCTACTGACACAATGAAGGGGTTATGATTGTGCCTACTGACACAATGAAGGGGTTATGATTGTGCCTACTGACGCAATAAAGGGGTTATGATTGTGCCCACTGACACAATGAAGGGGTTATGATTTTGCCTACTGACACAATGAAGGGGTTATGATTGTGCCTACTGACACAATGAAGGGGTTATGATTGTGCCTACTGACACAATGAAGGGGTTATGATTGTGCCCACTGACACAATGAAGGGGTTATGATTTTGCCTACTGACACAATGAAGGGGTTATGATTGTGCCTACTGACACAATGAAGGGGTTATGATTGTGCCTACTGACACAATGAAGGGGTTATGATTGTGCCTACTGACACAATGAAGGGGTTATGATTGTGCCCACTGACGCAATGAAGGGGTTATGATTGTGCCTACTGACGCAATGAAGGGGTTATGATTGTGCCCACTGACACAATGAAGGGGTTATGATTGTGCCCACTGACACAATGAAGGGGTTATGATTGTGCCCACTGACGCAATGAAGGGGTTATGATTGTGCCCACTGACGCAATGAAGGGGTTATGATTTTGCCTACTGACACAATGAAGGGGTTATGATTGTGCCCACTGCTGAGGGTTATTTCATTTACTGATACCAATTAGGGCCAAAACAACTACCGGTAATCGATTATGAAATAAATCGATTACAATTTTCATAATCGATTAATCGGCCAGTAACATAATAGGGTTAAAAAAAATTAGCCCTTTATAGTACAAAAAAGCAAATCGCTCCTGTATATATTATTTTCACTGTCCCACAGTAAAAGAATGAACCCCTTACAGTAGCGATTATTTGCTCTTTTTTTTTTTTTTAAAGCCCCATTATGTTACTAAACATCTCGATTTAATGGAAAGAATAATTTGCCAAGTAATCGATTATGAAAACAATCATTAGTTGCAGCCCTGATACCAATGCTGGAGGTGGTTATTAACCACTTAATCCCCGAGCCTGTTTTTCAGATTCTGTGTTTACGCGACTAAAACCTTTTTTTTTTTTTGCTATAAAATAACTTAAAACCCCCAAACATGGTTATTAAGTGACGTCAAAACGTCAGTCCCACCCAGCGTCTTAGAGACAATTTTTTTATATATTTTTTTCCTAACACACTAGAGAATAAAATGGCAGTCATTGCAATACTTTTTGTCACACCGTATTTGCGCCTTACAAGCGCACTTTTTTTGGAAAAAATTCACTTTTTTAAATTAAAAAATAAGACAACAATAAATTTGGCCCAATTTTTTTTACATATTGTGAAAGATAATGTTACGCCGAGTAAAATGATACCCAACATGTCACGCTTAAAATTTGCGCCAGCTCGTGGCATGGCGTCAAACTTTTACCCTTAAAAATCTCGATAGGCGACGTTTAAAAAATTCTACAGGTTGCATTTTTTGAGATACAGAGGGGGTCTAGGGCTAGAATTATTGCTCTCGCTCCAACGATCGCTGCGATACCTCGCTTGTGTGGTTTGAACCCTGTTTTCATATGCGGGCACTACACGCGTATGCGTTCGCTTCTGCGCGCCAGCTCGACGGGGCGCTTTAAAAAAAATGTTGTTTTGTTTTTGTATTTATTTTTATTGGTTTTATAATTTTTAACACTGAAATAAAAAAAATAAAAAAAAATTATCACTTTTATTCCTATTACAAGGAATGTAAACATCCCTTGTAATAGAAAAAAGCATGACAGGTCCTCTTAAATATGAGATCTGGGGTCAAAAATACCTCACATCTCATATTTAGGCTTAAATGAAAAAAGGTAAACAAAAAAATTGTCTCTTTAAGACACTGGGCGGGACTGACGTTTTGACGTCACTTCCGCCCAACAGAGCTATGGGGACGGGTGAGTTACATTTTTCCCTCACTCGCATCCCCGCTGAGCAGACGAGCACACCTGATCGCATCCGCCGCTGCCGACGGCTACGGTAAGCGGCGGAGGGCGTGGGAGAGCGGCGGGAGGGGGGGGGGGCCCTCTCCAGCCACCGATAACGGCAATCTCGCAGCGAATCCGATGCGGAGACCGCCGTTATCGTGTGCAGGCCTGCCCACTGTAAAGATGTATACCTCGGTTGTGGCAGCAGCTGCTGCCGTTACTGAGATATCCATCTTTAAAAATAGGACGTATATATACAGTGGGCGGGCGTTAAGTGGTTAAATAGATATATCTCTGCGCTGTGATGAAGTGGCCGCTGGCACAGATAAGCAATATAACTGACCTATAAACAATATTCACAAAATGTGTAGCGCCAAAAAATTCACATGAGTAAAAAACGGTGATATAAAGTGGAAATTGTTTTAATTTAAAGTCCAAAAACGAAAACAATTTTTATTTTTTTTTTCATTTGTGGTTTTTGACTTTGTATATATATATTTTTTTTGTTCACTTTATATCACTGTTTGTTACTCATGCTAATTTTTTGGCGCTACACATTGTGACTTGAGGCGGTTGTTCTGCTGACACCAATCCAGGGACTTTTATTTATTTTTATTTTTTTTTATTGTTTTTTTATTTGTTTGTTTTAAGTACAAAATTGGAGAGTATATCCCCCAAAATAATGTTCAGATTCCTTTTGATTGTCTATATAAATGTTTGTGTAATTACACGCCATCAACACAATGTCAACATTACACACCAACATCTTTCTTCCCATATGTAAAGTAAGAGGAACATTTTCTCTCAGCTCACAACTTTGCAATATCTAGAAGGGTGGCACACAGCACATGGTTCCTTTATTTATCTGTAATGGTGATGTAAAGGTAAAAATAAAATCCCTAAATAGCTTCCTTTACCTTAGTGCTGTCCTCCTTCACTTACCTCGTCCTTCCATTTTGCTTTTAATTGTCCTTATTTCTTCTGAGAAATCCTCACTTCCTGTTCTTCTGTCTGTAACTCCACACAGTAATGCAAGGCTATCTCCCTGGTGTGGAGAAAGCCTCTTGAGGGGGGAGGGGGCAAGCAGGAGTGTCAGGACACTCTACTTTGCAGATAGAGAAAGGAGCTGTGTGTTAGTGGGCATCCTGACACTCCTGCTCGCCCGCTCCCCCCTCAAGAGGCTTTCTTCACACCAGGGAGAAAGCCTTGCATTACTGTGTGGAGTTACAGACAGAAGAACAGGAAGTGAGGATTTCTCAGGAGAAATAAGGACTTTTAAAAGCAAAATTGAAGGATGAGGTAAGTGACGGAGGACTGCACTAAGGTAAAGGAAGCTATTTAGGGAAAAAGAAAAAAAAATGTACCTTTACAACCCTTTTAAGTTTCCCAATATGTAATTCCCAAACATACCAGCGTTTTGCAAATTCTTTCAGTCTTCCCTCTCTAACTATTTGCCGACCAGCTGCCGCAGTTATATGGCGGCAGGTCGGCTCCCCTGCCCGCGTAGATCTACGTCACCTTGCAAAGCGGCCACTAGGGGCGCGCCACCCGCTCGCCCCTGATCCCGACACGCATGCGATCACCGCCGGGCACCCGCGATCGCTCGCGAGAACCGGGAGCTGTGTGTGTAATTACACAGCTCCCGGTCCTGTCAGGCGGGGAAATGACTGTTCGTCTGTTCATACAATGTATGAACAGTGATTTGCCATTTTCCCCCAGTCAGTCCCACCCCCCCTTCAGTTAGGACACACCCAGAGAACATGATTAACCCCTTCCTCGCCCCCTAGTGTTAACCTCTTCACTGCCAGTGGACTTTTTTAGTAGTAAATGCATTTTTATAGCACTGATCGCTAAAAAAAATGCCAATGGTCCCAAAAATGTGTCAAGTGTCCGCCATAAGATCACAGTACCGATAAAAATCGCTGATCGCCGATATTACTAGTAAAAAAAAAAAAATGCCATAAAACTATCCCCTATTTTTGTAAACACTATAAATTTTGCACAAACCAATTAATAAACGCTTATTGCGATTTTTATATATATTTTTTTTTTCTTGCGAAAAATATGTAGAATACGTATCGGCCTAAACTGAGGTAAAAAAATGTTTTATATATTTTTGGGGGATATTTATTATAGCAAAAAGTAAAAAAAAATTTTTTTCTCAAAATTGTCGCTCTATTTTTGTTTATTGTGCAAAAAATAAAAAACGCAGAGGTGATCAAATACTACCAAAAAAAGCTCCAATTGTGGGGAAAAAAAGGTCGACAATTTTGTTTCTGAGCCACGTCGCACGACCATGCAATTGTCAGTTAAATCGATGCAGCGCCGTATCGCAAAAAGTGTCCTGATCATTGACCAGCAATATGGTCCGGGGCTGAAGTGGTTAAAAGCAATCGTTTTCTCATATTCATAGGAGTCATCAACCAATGCAGGGACTATTATTGTGTCCACACCACTCTGTATGATCAGAACTTCGTTAATCTACAGCAGGGGTCTCCCAACTTTTTAAACAAAGGGCCACTTTATTGTCCTTCAAACTTTAGGAGGGCCGGATTATGGCCAGCAAGGGGCACAAAATGTCCTGGACCCAGCTCCTGTAAGAATAGGGCCCCTAATAGGAGGAGGAGTGGCCCCTATCAGTAGGAGGAGGAGTAGGGCCCCTATCAGTAGGAGGAGGAGTAGGGCCCCTATCAGTAGGAGGAGGAGTAGGGCCCCTATCAGTAGGAGGAGGAGGAGTAGGGCCCCTATCAGTAGGAGGAGGAGGAGTAGGGCCCCTATCAGTAGGAGGAGGAGGAGTAGGGCCCCTATCAGTAGGAGGAGGAGGAGTAGCCCCTATAGTAGGAGGAGGAGGAGTAGGGCCCCTATCAGTAGGAGGAGGAGGAGTAGGGCCCCTATCAGTAGGAGGAGGAGGAGTAGGGCCCCTATCAGTAGGAGGAGGAGGAGTAGGGCCCCTATCAGTAGGAGGAGGAGGAGTAGGGCCCCTATCAGTAGGAGGAGGAGGAGTAGGGCCCCTATCAGTAGGAGGAGGAGGAGTAGGGCCCCTATCAGTAGGAGGAGGAGGAGTAGGGCCCCTATCAGTAGGAGGAGGAGGAGTAGGGCCCCTATCAGTAGGAGGAGGAGGAGTAGGGCCCCTATCAGTAGGAGGAGGAGGAGTAGGGCCCCTATCAGTAGGAGGAGGAGGAGTAGGGCCCCTATCAGTAGGAGGAGGAGGAGTAGGGCCCCTATCAGTAGGAGGAGGAGGAGTAGGGCCCCTATCAGTAGGAGGAGGAGGAGTAGGGCCCCTATCAGTAGGAGGAGGAGGAGTAGGGCCCCTATCAGTAGGAGGAGGAGGAGTAGGGCCCCTATCAGTAGGAGGAGGAGGAGTAGGGCCCCTATCAGTAGGAGGAGGAGGAGTAGGGCCCCTATCAGTAGGAGGAGGAGGAGTAGGGCCCCTATCAGTAGGAGGAGGAGGAGTAGGGCCCCTATCAGTAGGAGGAGTAGGGCCCCTATCAGTAGGAGGAGTAGGGCCCCTATCAGGAGGAGGAGTAGGGCCCCTATCAGGAGGAGGAGTAGGGCCCCTATCAGGAGGAGGAGTAGGGCCCCTATCAGGAGGAGGAGTAGGGCCCCTATCAGGAGGAGGAGTAGGGCCCCTATCAGGAGGAGGAGTAGGGCCCCTATCAGGAGGAGGAGTAGGGCCCCTATCAGGAGGAGGAGTAGGGCCCCTATCAGGAGGAGGAGTAGGGCCCCTATCAGGAGGAGGAGTAGGGCCCCTATCAGGAGGAGGAGTAGGGCCCCTATCAGGAGGAGGAGTAGGGCCCCTATCAGTAGGAGGAGGAGGAGTAGGGCCCCTATCAGTAGGAGGAGTAGGGAGGGATAGGGGCCCCTATAGTAGGGGCCCCTATCAGTAGGAGGAGGAGGAGTAGGGCCCCTATCAGTAGGAGGAGGAGGAGTAGGGCCCCTATCAGTAGGAGGAGGAGGAGTAGGGCCCCTATCAGTAGGAGGAGGAGGAATGGGGCCCCTATCAGTAGGAGGAGTGGGGCCCCTATCAGTAGGAGGAGTGGGGCCCCTATCAGGAGGAGGAGGAGTGGGGCCCCTATCAGGAGGAGGAGGAGTGGGGCCCCTATCAGGAGGAGGAGGAGTGGGGCCCCTATCAGGAGGAGGAGGAGTGGGGCCCCTATCAGGAGGAGGAGGAGTGGGGCCCCTATCAGGAGGAGGAGTGGGGCCCCTATCAGGAGGAGGAGTGGGGCCCCTATCAGGAGGAGGAGTAGGGCCCCTATCAGGAGGAGGAGTAGGGCCCCTATCAGGAGGAGGAGTAGGGCCCCTATCAGTAGGAGGAGGAGGAGTAGGGCCCCTATCAGTAGGAGGAGGAGGAGTAGGGCCCCTATCAGTAGGAGGAGGAGGAGTGGGGCCCCTATCAGTAGGAGGAGGAGGAGTGGGGCCCCTATCAGTAGGAGGAGGAGGAGTGGGGCCCCTATCAGTAGGAGGAGGAGGAGTGGGGCCCCTATCAGTAGGAGGAGGAGGAGTGGGGCCCCTATCAGGAGGAGGAGTGGGGGCCCCTATCAGGAGGAGGAGTGGGGCCCCTATCAGGAGGAGGAGTGGGGGCCCCTATCAGGAGGAGGAGTGGGGGCCCCTATCAGGAGGAGGAGTGGGGGCCCCTATCAGGAGGAGGAGTGGGGGCCCCTATCAGGAGGAGGAGTGGGGGCCCCTATCAGGAGGAGGAGTGGGGGCCCCTATCAGGAGGAGGAGTGGGGGCCCCTATCAGGAGGAGGAGTGGGGGCCCCTATCAGGAGGAGGAGTGGGGGCCCCTATCAGGAGGAGGAGTGGGGGCCCCTATCAGGAGGAGGAGTGGGGGCCCCTATCAGGAGGAGGAGTGGGGGCCCCTATCAGGAGGAGGAGTGGGGGCCCCTATCAGGAGGAGGAGTGGGGGCCCCTATCAGGAGGAGGCAGTTTTCCATCATTTAAATTAGTAGAAAAAATAGTGCCCCTTTTGTTGGTATCAGCGGGAGAAATAGTGCCCCAAGGGCCGCATAAAGGCTAGCAAAGGACCACATCTGGCCCTCAGGCCGCAGTTTGGAGACCCCTGATCTACAGGACTGCTTTGATAGAATGGAGTGCCTCGAGACTGAGAATACTTTTATAGGGGTGCCGATCATAATAAACGTAGTGTTATACTGCCGCCTACAGGAGACACAATTTCTCCAGTAGGTGGCACTAAAAACTACATTGCTTAATTATGATCAAGCTGTGTCCTTCAATGGGGAAAGGATTTTACCTTTTTTATCATCCTATGTTGCATTTCGATGCTGCGGATCTCTTGAAATCACTTGGAAACCATTTCCTGTCACTCAGTGGGCCCGGGACCAACATGGGTGCCCGCAGTTAGAGAGGAGGAGAAAAGCGGCCACACATTCGCTCTTCTCCCCTCCTTTGTTGCTGACCCAGAAAGTGACGTGTTTAACGTCACTTGCAGGTCCGCCTCGGTGTCCCCAGCCAGAAGACCCTGGAAAGAATTTAATTCCACTACACTCCCAAACTCAAGGTTTGGTATCTACTGTATTTACCGCGTTTCCCCCCGAAAAAAAGCCCGGGTCTTATATTAATTTTGGCAGCCAAAAACACACTAGGGCTTATTTTTGGGGTAGGTCTTATCATGCCATGTGCTGTCTTTTCTCTCCCAGGGGCCTGACATCCCCACTGACAGCTTGTAGAAGAGTAGAGTGACATCAGTTGAGCACAACTCGGCGCTTCTGTGCCCCGTCGGAAGCCTCTTCCCAGCTCCGAGAACTGCAGAGGGAGGGGGGCTTGAGATCCCCCACTGACAGCTGAGAGAAATGAAAAGGAGAGCAGCGTGAGATCAGCTGAGAGCAGCGGGAGGTCAGCACTATGCCGAAGGTATTCGGCACAACTAGATCGCATAAACACACACACACACAGTCTACACTTAATAACACTGTAATAGAGAGTATTTCAACAGCACTATAAACTAGGGCTTATTTTCGGGGTAGGGCCTATATTGCAGCCCTTCCCGAAAATCACACTAGGTCTTATTTACGGGGTAGGTCTTATTTTCGGGGAAACGCGGTATCGGCGTATACCTCCCAGATGACATTCCTCCTCAGCATAGAAACGCCTACTCCCGCGTGGACAATTACCGGAAGCCGGATTTGCAAATATAGATAAGGTATGTACAGCCTAAAGAAAAATGCGGACTGTACATTTTAGAAGTATAAAGAAGTTGGTCTGATATAGATGTTATTTGGGTGAACCTCCGCTTTAAGGAACTTGCCCCTTTTTGTGATTCGGCACTGCGTTGCTTTAACTGACAATTGCGCGGTCGTGCGACGTGGCTCCCAAACAAAATTGGCGTCCTTTTTTCCCCACAAATAGAGCTTTCTTTTGGTGGTATTTGACCACCTCTGCAGTTTTATTTTTTTGCACTATAAACAAAAATAGAGCGACAATTTTGAAAAAAATGCAATACTTTTTGCTATAATAAATATCCCCAAAATATATATAAAAAAACATTTTTTTCCTCAGTTTAGGCCGATACGTATTCTTCTACATATTTTTGGTAAAAAAAATATCGCTATAAGCGTTTATCGATTGGTTTGCGCAAAAGTTATAGCGTTTACAAAATAGGGGATAGTTTTGTGGCATTTTTACAGGAGATGGTCAGAGACTGCAGACATACTACAGGAGATGGTCAGAGACTGCAGACATACTACAGGAGATGGTCAGAGACTGCAGACATACTACAGGAGATGGTCAGAGACTGCAGACATACTACAGGAGATGGTCAGAGACTGCAGACATACTACAGGAGATGGTCAGAGACTGCAGACATACTACAGGAGATGGTCAGAGACTGCAGACATACTACAGGAGATGGTCAGAGACTGCAGACATAATACAGGAGATGGTCAGAGACTGCAGACACACTACAGGAGATGGACAGAGACTGTAGACATAATACAGGAGATGGTCAGAGACTGCAGACACACTACAGGAGATGGACAGAGACTGCAGACACACTACAGGAGATGGACAGAGACTGCAGACACACTACAGGAGATGGACAGAGACTGCAGACACACTACAGGAGATGGACAGAGACTGCAGACACACTACAGGAGATGGACAGAGACTGCAGACACACTACAGGAGATGGACAGAGACTGCAGACATAATACAGGAGATGGTCAGAGACTGCAGACATAATACAGGAGATGGTCAGAGACTGCAGACATAATACAGGAGATGGTCAGAGACTGCAGACATAATACAGGAGATGGTCAGAGACTGCAGACATAATACAGGAGATGGTCAGAGACTGCAGACACACTACAGGAGATGGACAGAGACTGTAGACATAATACAGGAGATGGTCAGAGACTGCAGACACACTACAGGAGATGGACAGAGACTGCAGACACACTACAGGAGATGGACAGAGACTGCAGACATAATACAGGAGATGGTCAGAGACTGCAGACATAATACAGGAGATGGTCAGAGACTGCAGACATAATACAGGATATGGTCAGAGACTGCAGACATAATACAGGAGATGGTCAGAGACTGCAGACATAATGCAGGAGATGGACAGA
This sequence comes from Rana kukunoris, assembly GCA_029574335.1. Classification (NCBI taxonomy): domain Eukaryota; kingdom Metazoa; phylum Chordata; class Amphibia; order Anura; family Ranidae; genus Rana; species Rana kukunoris. The sequence continues at coordinate 21,999,967 of CM056049.1, read as the reverse complement.
GACTGCAGACACACTACAGGAGATGGACAGAGACTGTAGACATAATACAGGAGATGGTCAGAGACTGCAGACATACTACAGGAGATGGTCAGAGACTCAGGGCTGTCACTGAAAATCAGCCCACTGAGGGACCGGCCCACCGGGAATCTCCCAGTAGTCCCAATGGCCAGTCCATCCCTGCTGATTATTGTGAAAATGGCGGTGAAGTGATTAACCACTAGGTGGCGCTAAGGGGTTAAGTGTGCCCTAAAGGAGTGATTCTTACTGTAGGGGGGTGTGGCTGTAGTGTGACGTCGCTGATTAGTTATTCCCTATATCAGGAAACAGGCGATCAGTGACACTGCCATAATGAAGAATGGGGAAGGTGTGTTTATGCTCTCCTCTCCCTGTTCTTCAGCTCCTGTGACCAATTGCAGGACACCGGCGGCGATCGGTCCTTGGTCACGGAGCTTCTGACCGGGTCGTGCTCGACCATTCTGCTGAGGTAAATGTGCAGGAGGCGGTCCTTAACCACTTAAGGACCGCCTCATGCACATATACGTTGGCAGAATGGCACGGCTGGGCAGATCCACGTACAGGTAAGTCCTGTACTACTACCCAGCCATGGGTCACAGGCACGCGTGACTCAGTCCGAAGCTCCGGGTCCGTGAGTCCCGCTGCTGGAGTGCGGCGATCGGTCATCGGAGCTGAAGAATGGGGAGAGCCGTGTGTATACACAGCTTCCCCGTGCTTCACTGTGGCCGCAGCATCGATCGCGCGATCCCTTTTATAGGGGGGACGCGATCGATGACGTCACACCTACAGCAACACCCCCCTACAGTTGTAAACACACACAGGAAACACATAACCCCTACAGCGCCCCCTTGTGGTTAACTCCCAAACTGCAACTGTCATTTCCACAATAAACAATGCAATTTAAATGCATTTTTTGCTGTGAAAATGACAATTGTCCCAAAAATGTGTCAAAATTGTCCGATGTGTCCGCCTAACTGTCGCAGTCATGAAAAAAATCGCTGATCTCTGCCATTAATAGTAAAAAAATAAATAATAAAAATGCAATAAAACTATCCCCTATTTTGTAAACGCTATACATTTTGCGCAAACCAACCGATAAACGCTTATTGCGTTTTTTTTTTTTTTTTTTTTACCAAAAATGGGTAGAATAATACGTATCGGCCTAAACTGAGGGGAAAAAATGTTTTTCTATATTTTTTGGGGATATTTATTACAGCAAAAAGTAAAAAAATATTGAATTTTTTCAAAATTGTCGCTCTATTTTTGTTTATAGCGCAAAAAATAATAACCGCAGAGATGATCAAATACCACCAAAAGAAAGCTCTATTTGTGGGAAAAAAAGCCAATTTTGTTTGGGAGCCACGTCGCACGACCGCACAATTGTCAGTTAAAGCAACGCAGTGCTAATTTGCAAAAAGGGGCCAGGTCGTTTAGCTGCATTTTGGTCCGGGGCTTAAGTGGTTAAAGAGTGCTGACATACGCACAGCCACTAGAGGGAGAATCTCTGCATCTGAATACAATGCTCATTGATAGAAATATGGAACAGCAAAAATCATAAAAAAATGCGAAAGCTGCATCAAAAACTTTCAGATAAACTCCCAATCTGGTAAGCGTGTGCTGTGAACGTTATTTCTGGGCCGCGGTTATCTAAAAGCAGGCGCTCTTCAATGGAGAATAAGAGGAGATGCTCAGTCTCCGGCTCCCTGACACGTCCTCCCTCCCCCCTCCGCCGCCGCGGCCGCCATCTCCCTAACAAACCAAGCTTTCTCGGCGGAAAGTGCAAATGTTCCTGCTTCAATCTCATTTTAATGACACACTCGAGCCCGGCACCCGAAATGTCATCCTTTGTGTTCTCAAACCTTTAGAAAGTTGAATAAAGCTTCGCCTATAAGAGCAATCAGCTCCGATAGCAGCCGGCTAAATATCAGTCTCTGCGAATAAATTTTAGATGAATCCGTTCTCAAGACAATTTGAATTTTAAATGTTTAAAAAAAAAAAAAAAGAAACCTGACATCTTCATAATGCTGCGCTCAGATCCGGGGGAGGGAGAAAACCGTAAAATCCAACAGAACTTTCTTCTCCGTCCCCCCTCCCTCCCTCTCGCGGTAATCGTTAATTGTCCGATGCTGCGCACGGAACAGCGTTCTGTTTTAATAATTTACTGCCCCCGTGACCTATAAACAGAAAGCTGCTGCAGGGTCGTAGCGGAACGCCGCTGTCCCGCCGGGGTTGTGTGTTATTTTATTTTTTAATACCGTTCTCACAAAAAGACACCTGAACATTTGGAGAATGGCGTTTTGTCGTCGTCGCCCCCCCTCCACACTCCAAGCGTCAGTCGGGGAGCGAAGGTTTGTCACTGCAGTTTATAAGACACGGCGACTGCGCCTTCCCTGTCCGCGCTCGGGGGGGGGGGGGGGGTTGGGGGCGGCTCTCTCCAGCATCCGTTTATTTTGGCTTTTGCAATCTCCGGCTTTTGTCTCCCATTGGAAAGGTCAGTCCTGGGGTCTCGGAGCGTTTAATTGGAGCTAAACCAGGGTTTGACAAATTTGCTTGGAATCTAAGAGCCAGCTAAAAAAGTTAGGAGCCAAAAAATGCGCCCCTGTCCCGCTAAGCTCGCGCGCAGAAGCAAACGCATACACGAGTAGCACCCGCTTATGTAAACAGTATTCTAACCGCACATGTGAGGTATCGCCGCGATCGGTAGCGCGAGAGCGATAATTCTAGCTTTAGACCTCCTCTGTAACTCAAAACATGCAACCTGTAGAATTTTTTTTAACTTTGCCTATGGAGATTTTAAAGGGTAAAAGTTTGTCGCTATTCCACGAGCGGGCGCAATTTTGAAGCGTGACGTGTTGGGTATCAATTTACTCGGCGTAACATTATCTTTCAAAATGTAAAAAAAAATTGGGCTAACTTTACTGTTGTCTTATTTTTTATTTTAAAAAGGTTAATTTTTTTGTTAGACCGCTGCGCAAATACGGTGTGACAAAGTATTGCAATGACCACCATTTTATTCTCTAGAGTGTTAGAATAAAAAAAATATATACTGTTTGGGGGTAATTAGAGGGAAGGAGATGGCAAATTAGAATTGCTGTTTTACTTGTAATGCCAACGGCCACCACAAGATGGCGCCAGATCACAGAAGGAAGCTTAGGCCTGCAGAAGCCGCGGCCTCAATTACCTGCTGGCGCAGGCCCGCCGCAAACGACCGGCAGGGGCGCACGAAGACACAGTATTCTGTGTCCCTGTGCGCCTCCACCTCCCCCGCCGCGCCGTCTGGTAATTGAGGCTGCGGTTTTGCGGCCTTCTGCAGGCCTAAGCTTCTTTCTGTGAAGGCCGCAAAACCGTGGCCTCAATTACCGGTGGGCGCCAGGTCACAATTTCTTGTCTCAATTGCGACCGGGCGTCTGGATTTTGTTGAGCCCTGAGCTAAACCATGTGGGTTTGAAAGGGAAGAGTGGGGCACTGTGTGTGCCGTGTTACTCTGGAACTTTGTGCGTCGCTAAGCAGTTGCTGTATTTGTTGAAGGAGAGGCATGGCCTTCCTAAATGGCATCCTGAGATTAAAAAAAAAGTAGAATCAGATTGTTGCTAAAGCTATGCAAAATTGCAGATTTTCTCTCTTTGTTGAGGATTTGGAGGAAAACCCCAACCAAAGGACGTTTTGCTAATGTGCTGAAAAAAATAAGAACCTCAATGCTGTCGGTCTCTTGCAGCCACCTCCTGCCTACTGGCTGCATGGAACTTCTCAGGTTTGGTTTACGTTGGTGATAACAGTAGACAATGGAGGTTGATTTACCAAAACTGGAGAGTGCAAAATCTGGTCCACCTCCCACCCAGCCACTGTACATATCTATACGGCTGGGTGGGCGCGATCCCGATGCTCTCGTGTGATACCCGGACACGACGCATCTCTGATTGGCAGGAGGTCTCTGTGATTGGCCTTCCTGATCACATGATGGCTGTGTCCAATCACAGCCATAATCGGATGTAAATAGAGAGCCGGTTACTAGGTGATCGGCTCTCTTCACACGAAAGTTGTCAGTCTGGAGAGGAGAGTGGATATTTGCAGCCGGCCGGTGATCAGTGAGTATGAGCCTTTTTTTTTTTACACACTGATCACCGGCCCAGTGTCCCACACATGTCCCAACACAATGTAAGCACACAAAGTCCCCAAAATTGTGTCCCCAAAACACATGTCCCCACACAGTAAAAACACCTGTCCCCCACTTAGGCAACAGTAAAATCATATGTCTGCGCACCTATGTCTGCGGCCCATCTGCGCACCTTTGTCTGCGGCCCATCTGCGCACCTTTGTCTGCGGCCCATCTGCGCACCTATGTCTGCGGCCCATCTGCGCACCTTTGTCTGCGGCCCATCTGCGCACGTATGTCTGCGGCCCATCTGCGCACGTATGTCTGCGGCCCATCTGCGCACGTATGTCTGCGGCCCATCTGCGCACGTATGTCTGCGGCCCATCTGCGCACGTATGTCTGCGGCCCATCTGCGCACGTATGTCTGCGGCCCATCTGCGCACGTATGTCTGCGGCCCATCTGCGCACGTATGTCTGCGGCCCATCTGCGCACGTATGTCTGCGCACCTATGTCTGCGTCCATCTGTGCACCTATGTCTGCGTCCATCTGCGCACCTATGTCTGCGCACCTATGTCTGCATCCATCTGCGCACCTATGTCTGCGTCCATCTGCGCACCTATGTCTGCGCACCTATGTCTGCATCCATCTGCGCACCTATGTCTGCGTCCATCTGCGCACCTATGTCTGCGTCCATCTGCGCACCTATGTCTGCGTCCATCTGCGCACCTATGTCTGCGTCCATCTGCGCACCTTTGTCCCAGTGATCACACAAACGAATTATTATACACTTTTTGGCTTAAATTTATGACAACATTCTTTTTTATTGGTTTCTTTTAAAATAGAAGAAAATATTTTTCCAGGCTCGTTCCTTACCATCCTCGTGGACTTGGAACATGTTAAAAAAAAAAAAAAGAGCCAGGACGCCGTGCGAGCCAAGCGAGCACGTGAGCCCGACTGGCCACTTACAGCGAGGTCCACGTCGCCTTGGACCTGTTGCAATAACAACTGAGGGGCGGGTACACCTGAAAACAGCTGATCAGGTTCAGTGTTTTCTGTCAGCTCGGATTGTCAAGGGGGAACCATATCGATTGGAGGAACCATATCGGCAGAACACCGGCATCTGTGTGTGTACGCACAAATCCCAGTTCTCTCAAAGGAGAGGAGAGAGATTGTGTGTTCATATTAAGATTGAACATAGATCTCTCCCCTCCCCTAGTCAGTCCCACACCCCCCCCCCCCAGTTAGAACACATCCAGGGAACACGGTTAACCCCTTGATCGCCCCCTAATGTTAACCCCTTCCCTGCCAGTGTCATTTATACAGTAATCAGTGCATTGTTGTAGCACTAATCACTGTATAATTGTCAATGATCCCAAAAATGTGTCAAGTGTCCAATTTGTCTGCAATGTCGCAGTCCCAGATAAAAATTGTCATTATATCCCCTTTTTTATTTGTGGGGAAAAAAATACATACATTTTGTTTCGGTACAGCGCTGCATGACCGCACAATTTTCAGTTAAAGCAACGCAGTGCCGTATCGCAAAAAATGGCCTGGTCGTTGAGCAGCCAAATGACTTCAGCTTCTGGGGTTAAAATGGAACTTCTGTAAAAAAAAATTTTCATCTTTCCATCTATTACTATTTCTGCCCTTGTTTTTTACTTTGGCTAGTAAAACATTTTTTTCTGCCAGTAAATACCTTACACAGGTCACTTCCTGTTTCTTGCCTGGTCATGCCCAACGATGGGTTAACGGTTGCTGCCGCCCAACGATGGGTTAACGGTTGCTTCCGCTGCCGCCCAACGATGGGTTAACGGTTGCTTCCGCTGCCGCCCAACGATGGGTTAACGGTTGCTTCCGCTGCCGCCCAACGATGGGTTAACGGTTGCTTCCGCTGCCGCCCAACGATGGGTTAACGGTTGCTTCCGCTGCCGCCCAACGATGGGTTAACGGTTGCTTCCGCTGCCGCCCAACGATGGGTTAACGGTTGCTTCCGCTGCCGCCCAACGATGGGTCAACGGTTGCTTCCGCTGCCGCCCAACGATGGGTCAACGGTTGCTTCCGCTGCCGCCCAACGATGGGTCAACGGTTGCTTCCGCTGCCGCCCAACGATGGGTTAACGGTTGCTTCCGCTGCCGCCCAACGATGGGTTAACGGTTGCTTCCGCTGCCGCCCAACGATGGGTTAACGGTTGCTTCCGCTGCCGCCCAACGATGGGTTAACGGTTGCTTCCGCTGCCGCCCAACGATGGGTTAACGGTTGCTTCCGCTGCCGCCCAACGATGGGTTAACGGTTGCTTCCGCTGCCGCCCAACGATGGGTTAACGGTTGCTTCCGCTGCCGCCCAACGATGGGTTAACGGTTGCTTCCGCTGCCGCCCAACGATGGGTTAACGGTTGCTTCCGCTGCCGCCCAACGATGGGTTAACGGTTGCTTCCGCTGCCGCCCAACGATGGGTTAACGGTTGCTTCCGCTGCCGCCCAACGATGGGTTAACGGTTGCTTCCGCTGCCGCCCAACGATGGGTTAACGGTTGCTTCCGCTGCCGCCCAACGATGGGTTAACGGTTGCTTCCGCTGCCGCCCAACGATGGGTTAACGGTTGCTTCCGCTGCCGCCCAACGATGGGTTAACGGTTGCTTCCGCTGCCGCCCAACGATGGGTTAACGGTTGCTTCCGCTGCCGCCCAACGATGGGTTAACGGTTGCTTCCGCTGCCGCCCAACGATGGGTTAACGGTTGCTTCCGCTGCCGCCCAACGATGGGTTAACGGTTGCTTCCGCTGCCGCCCAACGATGGGTTAACGGTTGCTTCCGCTGCCGCCCAACGATGGGTTAACGGTTGCTTCCGCTGCCGCCCAACGATGGGTTAACGGTTGCTTCCGCCCAACGATGGGTTAACGGTTGCTTCCGCCCAACGATGGGTTAACTTGTGGTCCGCTGCCACCCAACGAATGGGTTAACAGTTCCTTCCGCTGACTCTCAAAGATGGGTGTTTGGGGTTCCTTCCGCTGACGCCCAAAGATGGGTGTTTGGGGTTCCTTCCGCTGACGCCCAAAGATGGGTGTTTGGGGTTCCTTCCGCTGACGCCCAAAGATGGGTGTTTGGGGTTCCTTCCGCTGACGCCCAAAGATGGGTGTTTGGGGTTCCTTCCGCTGACGCCCAAAGATGGGTGTTTGTGGTTCCTTCGGCTGACGCCCAACGATGGGTGTTTGCGGTTCCTTCGGCTGACGCCCAACGATGGGTGTTTGCGGTTCCTTCGGCTGACGCCCAACGATGGGTGTTTGCGGTTTCTTTCGGCTGACGCCCAACGATGGGTGTTTGCGGTTTCTTTCGGCTGACGCCCAACGATGGGTGTTTGCGGTTTCTTTCGGCTGACGCCCAACGATGGGTGTTTGCGGTTTCTTTCGGCTGACGCCCAACGATGGGTGTTTGCGGTTTCTTTCGGCTGACGCCCAACGATGGGTGTTTGCGGTTCCTTCGGCTGACGCCCAACGATGGGTGTTTGCGGTTCCTTCCGCTGACTCCCAACGATGGGTGTTTGCGGTTGCTTCCGCTGACGCCCAACGATGGGTTCACTGTCCCTTTTTTTGTTTAGCAAGTTTAAAGACACCTGGCCTAAGTCAATATGTGGTTGATGGGGACACTTCCCATCAGCCGGTCCTCACAAGCTTCACAGTACTGCGATACTGCTGTGACTTGACATGGCAGGCAGTTTTTTTTTTCTGTGTGTGATTATATTTTTTCCCTTTTTTGAAGTACAGATCACATTATGAAAACGGTTTATGCTGCAAACCAAAAAGCGCTTGTTGTATAATTTTTTTCCAAAATGGGTGGAGAAGACCCATAGCTTTCAATTTATGGTGACAACTGCCTGGAAGTTGTGTGTTCCCGATGCGTTTTTATGTAATTTTTGTTGGCGGTTCTGCGTGTAGATTATACCATCCCAATGCCTTTCTCTTGAATTTGCCGTGCCTCTCCCCTTCCTTGTGTGTTTGAACTGGGAGCTGTAAATGAAGTGCTTGTCCTATTTACATTTTTGCTCGATGAGAGCGCCTTTATCACTTTAATTACTTATTGGAGTCACCAGCTTTACAAATACTTTAATTATTTGATTTTGACCCTTCCGATGTTGCAATAGGACTCTTGTCTGTTTTTGTGGCACGCTGCAATTCATCATGTGCTGTATAATGACTTTTAATAGTTGCAGGAGGAGTATAATTACTGGGTGTCCCGCTGCGTTCCCTCAACACCTCCATTACTTCTGAGCCCGCGTGTTTTTAGCTGGAGGAAATTAAAGGCGTTTTTCTAATCAGCAGCTGCAAAAGTTACCAGCGACTTGAAGGAACATATTTTTTTGGTCTTTTCTTTTTAGGTAATTTTTTATTTTATTTTTTCCTTTCATGAAAGTTCTGGTTGATAAGCTTAGAAGTTTAAAGAAATCTGTTCTTTTTACATCAAAGCCAATTAATGGCACATATTTCTGCATCTTTCTGGCAAGTTTGATGTTCGTAAAGCTTACCTAGAAATATTAAACGGGGGTGATCAGTGAGGGGTTTCTGAAGCTAAACACTTAGGAATGAAATGTAAGAGACCCTGCTTGGCTTGAGCTGCCTGCCCACCAACGTGCAGTAAACATGCAAATGGTCGGAGAGGCTCTGTTACATAAGGGTGATGGAAAAAAAAAACACAGATTAACCACTTAAGACCCAGACTGTAGGTAAAGGACCAGGCCCCTTTTTGCGATTCGGCACTGCGTCGCTTTAACTACTTGCTGACCAGCCGCCGCAGTTTTACGGCGGCAGGTCGGCTCTGCTGGGCGAGAGCACGTGGTATATCGTCACCTCGCCCAGCAGCCAATAGGTGGCGCGCACGTGCTCGCTCCCATGCGTGTGCCCAGCGGGCGCGATCGCCGCCGGGCACCCGCGATTGCTCGTTTCAGAGCGGGGACCGGGAGCTGTGTGTAAACACACAGCTCCGGGTCCTGTCAGGGAAGAAATGCCTGACCGTCTGTTCATACAATTTATGAACAGCGATCAGTGATTTCCCCTAGTGAGTCCACCCCCCCTACAGTTAGAACACACCCAGGAACATACTTAACCCCTTCCCCGCCCCCTAGTGTTAACCCCTTCACTGCCAGTGGCATTTTTATAGTAATCCAATGCATTTCTATAGCACTGATCTCTATAAAAATGCCAATTTTCTAAGAAAATGTATCCGAAGTGTCCGCCATAATGTCACAGTACCGAAAGAAAAATTGCTGATCGCCGCCATTATTAGTAAAAAAAAATATATATAAATAAAAATGCCATAAAGCTACCCCCCTATTTTGTAAACGCTGTAATTTTTGCGCAAACCAATCAATAAACACTTATTGCATTTTTTTTTTTTTACGAAAAATATGTAGAAGAATACGTATCGGCCTAAACTGAGGAAAAAAATTGTTTTTTTATATATTTTTCGGGGATATTTATTATAGCAAAAAGTAAAAAATATTCATTTTTTTTCAAAATTGTCGCTCTATTTTTGTTTATAGCGCAAAAACTAAAAACTGCAGAGGTGATCAAATACCACCAAAAGAAAGCTCTATTTGTGGGGAAAAAAAGGACGCCAATTTTGTTTGGGAGCCACGTCGCACGACCGCGCAATTGTCGGTTAAAGCGACGCAGTGCTGAATCGTAAAAAGTGCTCTGGTCTTTGACCAGCAATATGGTCCGGAGGTTAAGTGGTTAACTGACAATTGCGCGGTCGTGCGACATGGAGGGAGGCAGAGAGGGTAACTCTGATAAAATAAAAAATGGAAAACTGAAAGTGGACAATTCCTTATTAAGAGGGTACACCATGGGAATTATTTACTAAAACTGGAGAGTGCAATATAAGGCTCACTTCTGCATAGAAACCAATCAGCTTCCAGGTTTTAGCCTAGGTTAACATTGACAGAGGGAATGAAAGCACGATTTCATTCCAGCATGTCTGTCCCGACTTCGGGGGCGATTTCAGAGACATCTGTGCGGGTCTCTCCACAGATGTCTATCTAAATCGCATCCAAAAGTTGCCAAAAGTAGTACAGAAACTACTTTTGGGAATCGGTGCGGCGACAGTGCAATAGCCGCTGATTTGACATGTCAAATCGCTCCAATGTAAACCTGGGCTTATTGCCAAAGCTTAAAGCGGAGGACCACCCATTTTTTTTAAAAAAACAGCAGCTACAAATACTGCAGCTGCTGACTTTTAAAAAATAGACACTTACCTGTCGAGTGCGCCCGCGATGTCGGCATCCGAGGCCGAGCATTCGCTCGTCTCTCAGCTGCCCCCACCGCCATCCTCGGTGAGGGAATCGGGAAGTGAAGTGTTGTGGCTTCACCTCCCGATTCCCTACTGTGCATGTGCGAGACGTGACTCCTGGGGAGTCTATTTCCAGAAGTGGTGCAAACACCTGTATTATACAGGTATCTGCACCCCCCTCCCACCGAAAGGTGCTAAATGTGACAACGGAGGGGGGGGGGGGGGGGTTCCAAAAAGCAGAGGTTCACTTTTTGTGTGGACCTCCGCTTCAATTGAACAAGCTGAAGTTAGAAGCTGATTGGCTACCAGGCACAGCTGCACCAGATTCTCAGTGCACCAGTTTTAGTAAATCTACCCCCATATGACCAAAAGTGAGTAGACACCTGACGTTTTTATACCTATATGAGCTAGTTGGGCTTCCCATTCCAAAATAATGGTCACTGACCGTACCTGAACTTATTTGGAAGGGTGTCCTCATACATTTGGGCATGTAGTAGTTGTATTAGGTGTCTATACATGTACAGTACAGACCAAAAGTTTGGACACACCTCATTCCAAGAGTTTTGTTAATTTTCAAGACTATGAATTAACACATGTGGAATTATATACATAACAAAAAAAGTGTGAAACAACTGAAAATATGTCATATTCTAGGTCCTTTTGCTTTGATTACTGCTTTGCACACTCTTGGCATTCTCTTGTCACCTGAAATGGTCTTCCAACAGTCTTGAAGGAGTTCCCAGAGATGCTTAGCACTTGTTGGCCCTTTTGCCTTCACTCTGCTGTCCAGCTCACCCCAAACCATCTCGATTGGGTTCAGGTCCGGTGACTGTGGAGGCCAGGTCATCTGGCGCAGCACCCCATCACTCTCCTTCTTGGTCAAATAGCCCTTCCCCCGCCTGGAGGTGTGTTTTGGGTCATTGTCCTGTTGAAAAATAAATGATGGTCCAACTAAACGCAAACTGGATGGAATAGCATGCCGCTGCAAGATGCTGTGGTAGCCATGCTGGTTCAGTATAAATCCCCAACAGTGTCACCAGCAAAGCACCCCCACACCATCACCCCTCCTCCTCCATGCTTCACAGTGGGAACCAGGCATGTAGAGTCCATCCGTTCACCTTTTCTGCGTCGCACAAAGACACGGTGGTTGGAACCAAAGATCTCAAGTTTGGACTCATCAGACCAAAGCACAGATTTCCACTGGTCTAATGTCCATTCCTTGTGTTCTTTAGCCCAAACAAGTCTCTTCTGCTGGTTGCCTTTCTTTAGCAGTGGTTTCCTAGCAGATATTCTACCATGAAGGCCGGATTCACACAGTCTCCTCTTATCAGTTGTTCTAGAGATGTGTCTGCTGCAAAAGGACCTAGAATATGACATATTTTCAGTTGTTTTACACTTTTTCGTTATGTATATAATTCCACATTATTTCATCGTTTTGATGCCTTCAGTGTGACTCTACAATTTTCATAGTCATGAAAATAAAGAAAACTCTTGGAATGAGAAGGTGTGTCCAAACTTTTGGTCTGTACTGTATATTTCACAATGAGTGAGTTTTAAGGTTTGGTAAAAGAGGGAGTACAATGCTCACATATAGAATAATGCAACATCAATGTAAGGACATAGGCAAAAAAATAACGGGTCTACCCGAAGATGTGGAGGTGACACTTTGAATAACATCTTGGACTAAAAGGTAGAGGTAAATGTACATGCTCGACGTCAAATCGAACTCGGAGATTTTCAATTAGGGGACTAGTGATGCCTGCAAAGGCGTTGGCCTCAGAGGAGGGAGGTGTTTCCGGAAACCCAAGAGAGGGTTCAGTGGTGAAAGGGAGGATAAGTGTAAGGAATAGCCACCCAGAAACATCAACAGATGGCAGAAAGGAAAGGGAGAGAGACTTGCCGGAGCGCAAGGGTCAGATGGAGTGTCAAGCACTGTTCAGGTTTAGGGCTCTTTCACACGTCCGTTCAGTTCGTCTGTTTTTTGGACGTCCGTTAACGGACCTCAATGCTTCCCTATGGGTTAGCGTCCGTTAGCGGATGAGCACCTGCTAACGTCCGTTAACATCCGTCTGCGGTAAGCTCCGTTTTTTTGGACGGAAGAAAACCCTATTTTTCTTCCGTCAAAAAAACGGAACGGACGAAAAACGGACGTTAGCGGATGATCCGTTTACCATCCGATCCGCTAACGTCAGTTTTTCATCAAAATATGTAAAAAAAAAAAAAAAGTTCTAAAAAAAACGGATGAAAAAACGGATGAAAAAACGGATGAAAAAAACTGATGAAAAACGGACGGAAAACGGAACGGAAACTGATGAAAAAACGGATCAACTGAAGGGAGAAAAAACTGATCTAAAAAACTGAACGGACGTGTGAAAGAGCCCTTAGGTGGCCATTTCTGTTATCAATAGGTCCCAAAAATTCGGGAAATTTGCCGTGGGTATCCGTAAGCATTAGGTTTGTCCCGATACCACTTAAGACTTTTTTCAAGTACTCGCCAATACCGATAAATTTTTTTTTTTTTTATGTCAAATGACGGTTTTCAAAGCACAATTCAGACTGATATCTTTTGACAATCATTAACCACTTCCATACCAGGCACTTGCGCACCTTCCCGCCCAAGCCAATTTTCAGCTTTCAGCGCTGTCGCACTTTGAATGACAATTGCGCAGTCATGCTGCACTGTACCCAAACAAAATTGGCGTCCTTTTTTCCCCACAAATAGAGCTTTCTTTTGGTGGTATTTGATCACCTCTGCGGTTTTTATTTTTTGCGCAACAACTAATAAAAGACAAAAAAAAATAGAAAAAAAAAATACATTTTTATTTTTTTCTGTTAACTTTTTTTAAATAAGTACGTTTTCTCTTTCAATTGCGGGCAATGATGAGGTGGCACTGATGGGGTGGCACTGATGGGCACTGATAGGCGGCGCTGGTATGCGGCACTGATGGGGACTCATGGGTGGCACTGATGGGGACTCATGGGTGGCACTGGTGGGGACTCATGGGTGGCACTGGTGGGGACTCATGGGTGGCACTGGTGGGGACTCATGGGTGGCACTGGTGGGCACTCATGGGTGGCACTGGTGGGCACTCATGGGTGGCACTGGTGGGCACTCATGGGTGGCACTGGTGGGCACTCATGGGTGGCACTGGTGGGCACTCATGGGTGGCACTGATGGGCGGCACTGGTGGCACTGATGGGTGGCACTGATGGGTGGGCATGGATTGGCACTGAGGGGTGGCACTGAGGGTTGGCACTGATGAATCTATGTTTTCAGTCAGTGCCCATGTGTGGGCACTGACTGGCACCCTTATTTATTTATTTTACTGGCATGTTTAAAAAAAAAAAAAAATACTGACTTTTTTTTTTTTTGCCCCCTTTTTTTTTTTTACTTTAGCCCTTCCAGTGTGGGCACTCCCTGGTGGTCTAGTGTGGGAATCCGAGGGGGGGGCTGCGCTGATAAACAATCAGCACGAACCCCCCCCCCCCCCTGTCAGGAGAGCCGCCGATCGGCTCTCCTGTACTCGCGTCTGTCAGACGCGAGTGAGGAAGAGCCGTCGACGGCTCTTCCTGTTTACATCGTGATCAGCCGTGATTGGACACGGCTGATCACGTGGTAGCGAGCCTCCACCGGAGACTCGTTACCGAGATCGGAGGTGCAGGGTGTCGGACTGACACCCTGCATCACCGATCGCCGCGCTGCGCGCCCCCAGGGGTGCGCGCGGCCTGAAATCGTGTAGGACGTTGGACAACGTCCAGTCACGTTTTCATAACCACTTCCTAACCACCTATTGACCGGGCGGGAAGTGGTTAAAGGGGTTGTAAAGACAAAATTATTTTCCTCTTAAATTAAAGTCTGACAGCTGATAAAGTAAAAATTAATGTTTTGCATTATAACTAGTTTGATACCTGTTGAAATTGAGCTGTTTTATTCACCTCCGTCACTCCTGAATCGTTATTCTCACTGACTTCCTGGTTTGCGGTGCGCATTCATTCTTGCTGCATCACGGCCTAATGGGAACTACAGTTCCCATTAGGCTTAGCCTCCATGCCTGTGAGGGATAAGAGAGCATCTTCACGCAGGGCTGTAGTCATAGGGAGGGGGTGAGCACATTCTGCTTTCCACCATGCAAAACGGCTCAGATGCTGGTGGAAAGCAAGAAGAGGAGAGACAGGAAAGGGCATTTTCAAACCTGGATTACTGTATTTTGGAGGTCAAAAGGAAAAACGAGGTAAGTGATATTTAAATGCTCTAGCTTACAGCAATCAATTGAACTAATAAAAAACAAACCTTTAGTGTTCCTTTAAGCAGCACTGATAGGATTAGGTGGCACTGATAGGTGGCACCGATGGGCACTGAAATGCAGCACTGATTGGCATTTGATGACATAAAAAATCTCATGAATGATGAGAGGAAAGGAAGGATTTTGCAGTGCTATGTAGCATTGCAAAGTTCTTTATTTTCTTCTCGTCATTCATGTTGTTGATCATGTAGTATATGCTGCATGCTGTGACGCCCATCTTGGTACAGTTTGCACTCGGCCGCAGTAAGCAACAGCAGACAACTTGTTACACCCAGTCCGAACTATATGGGCTGGGTGTAACAAGATGTCCGCTGCTGCAGCCGAGTGCAGGGTGTACCAAGAGATGAGCATCGGGATGTTCAACCTTTGACGGAGACATGGAACATCACTTCCGTTACCAAATGTGATGGCTCCGGTCACTAATTCTGATGGAACATGCGGCTGCACCCATGCTCTGGCCAGCTTACCTAGTTCCACTGCTGCCAGCCTGTTGAGGAGTCACTCTCTGCTTTACACGCTAACTTCAGATTGCGAGCAACTACGCCTCATTCCCAGGTTTCGAATTGGGCATCGGAAGAATTTGTACATGTACTCATGCTAAATGCTTAGTATCGGGACAACCCTAATAAGTGTATATGTGAGCTCCTCATGAACCATGGTTCCCAGGAGCCGCTGCTTACATTTGCCGAAATCAAGGAATGGTTGACACCTGTGTTTGCCAAGCTGCCAGGAACACAAACCCCACTAGCTTACTTCATGCTTTAGACCCCTTTCACACATGTGGACTTTTCAGGTCCACCTGTGAGTTTTTTAGGCTGACCTGAACTGATGCTCCATACAGCTCTATGACGCAACGGATGTCCGCTGACATCCAATCCTCTAAATGCAGACTGATGAAAACCCTCTTTTCCATTTGATTGGATGAAAATGGACAAGCTAGCCGTTTTCAGCTGATCCCCCCCAATAGAGAAGAGCGGAGCTCTGACAGGTCCATCCCTGCACAGTGAACAGAGACGGACCTGTCATCCGCCGGCTCAGTGGGGATCAGCAGACAGCCCCATGGCCTTAGTCAAAGATGATATCGACTTGTGCAGTAAAGCTTTCCAGGGGTTACGTGCAAGAGGAACATTTAAGACCATTGGAATCGTTGCGTAGACCCGGGACCAAAACCTTAGGGCCTTGGGGCATGTCCACCAGATATGAAAGAGGGTGCCTGGTTCCCTGCACCTCCTGAAAACACAGAGGAGAAAAATTTAGCTACTCGTACCAGGGCCATGTACCATTGTGAGAGCAGTTTGTAAGCATTCTGAGTGAAAATATTCTGAGAGCACTTGGAAGAGTCTGAACAAATTTGATTCCAAGCTGCTTTGTTTAAGGTTTTGGCTTCCCACTTGGGGACATAGGAGAGGGTGCAAGGGCCCATGCTATCTGTTAACCACTTAAGACCCGGACTAATATGCAGGTAAAGGACCAGGCCCCTTTTTGCGATTTGGCACTGCGTCGCTTTAACTGACAATTGCGCGGTCGTGCGACATGGCTCCCAAATAAAATTGGCGTCCTATTTTTCCCCCACAAATAAAGCTTTCTGTTGGTGGTATTTGATCACCTCTGCGGTTTTTATTTTTTCAACAAAAATAGAGCGACAATTTTGAAAAATTCTATTTTTTTTACTTTTTGCTATAATAAATTAAAAGCAAAAGATATAAAAGAACTTTTGTTTTTCCTCAGATTAGGCCGATATGTATTCTTCTACCTATTTTTGGTAAAAAAAAAAAAATCGCAATAAGCGTTTAACAATTGTTTGCGCAAAATGTATAGCGTTTACAAAATAGGGGGTAGTTTTATGGCGTTTTTTTTTAATAATTTTTTTTTTTTTTTTGGCGGCGATCAGCGTTTTTTTTTTTTTTTTTGTGACTGTGACATTATGGCGGACACATCGGACAATTTTTACGCATTTTTGGGGCCATTGTCATTTTTACAGCAAAAAGTGCTAAAAAAATGCACTAATTACTGTGAAAATGACAATTGCCGTATAGGAGTTACCCACTAGGGGGCGCTGTAGGAGCTAAGTGTGACCTCATGTGTGTTTCTAACTGTAGGGGGTGGGGCTGGACGTGCGACATCAGTGATCATCGTTCCCTATATCAGGGAACAGACTATCAGTGACACTGCCACTGTGAAGAACTGGGAAGGTTTGTTTTCACTCCTCCCTGTTCTTCAGCTCCTGTGACAAATCGCGGGACACCGGAGGCGATCGGGTCCGCATGTCCCACGGTCACGCGGAGCTTTGGACTGGGTCGCGGGTGCTTGCCCACGGCTGGGCACTTAAAAAGGACGTACGTGATTGTGCCATTCTGCCGACGTATATCGGTGTTAGGCGGTTCTTTAAAGCGGGGGTTCACCCTAAAAAAAAAAAAAAATAACATTACATGGAACCGACCTAGGAGAGCGACAGTATGCTGTTGTTTTTTTTTTTTTTTTGCGTACATACCATTTTAGGGCCATTTTCACTTCCGGGTAGGTAATCGTGCAGGACTGGGCCGAAATAAGCCGAACGTCGGTGCGGCCTATACGGCGCCTGCGCACCGACGTTCGGCTTCTTTCGGCAACTCGTGACGCGCAGTATGCGCCAGTCGGAAGCACGTCAATCACAGCCTGTGATTAGAAACGCCCAGCAGCCGGGGTTGAAAATGGCCCTAAAATGGTATGTATGCAAAAAAAAACATAAACCGGCATACTGTCGCTCTCCTAGGTCGGCTCCATGTAATGTTAGAATTTATTTTTAGAGTGAACTCGCGCTTTAAGTGGTTAATAATGCATATACAGTAGGTCAGATACTAAGCCTTTCGGGGAAGGGTGTTTAGAGAGGTGGTTTTTAAATGGGGTTAAGCATTTGAGCCCGGTTAACATTTTTGGAGGTTGTGTATATGTTGGGTCTATAAATGTTTGGCCGTATAGTGTATATGCAGTTGGGTATTTGATCTAGGGCAGCCCTCAAAATTTCCACCCGCCTACTAGCATTTGGCGAGTGGATTTAAGCTAGGGGTGAGTGATGACAGGGCTGCATGACCAATCTCCCTCCAATCTGTGCCTACACTTAGAGTCCCGATGAGATTGGCGGCCAAAGAGAAAAGGTGCATGCTCGGGAAAAGTAGTCTGGTGAGCCGTGCACAGGCAGAGCAATACACAGGTGCTCTCCTTACAATTCTCATTAAGCCATGGGACCTCCTCTCCTTACTGCCAGCCTGAATAAAAGGGGGAAGTGGGACATGCAAGCGTGGAGCCGCACACACAGGGGCTCCTGATGATGAGATGAATAGGAGAGGGAGAGAGAGAGAGTTGCAGAGGAGACAGCAAGAGAATGGGCAAGAGACCCAGTTCTAGTGCCCTGTCCCTCTTATCTGCCCCCAGTGCCCTGTCCTATTTTGTTAAAGTTTGTTGTTGGTAAGATTTAATTTTGTAACTTGATTCTGCATAAAACATTTAACAGTGTCATTCCATGAGATAATCTACGAGGATGTGGTAACGGTGCAATTAGGCGCAGGGCTGTGTATGAATTAGGTGGGGCAACTGGTGGCGAGTAACTCTTGAGGCCTGGCTAGTAGGTCAGGACTTGAAATTTTGAGCCCTGATCTAGGGTATAGGCTAAACCTGCCTCCCAATTCTGGCTCCTAGCAACAGCGTAGCAACCTCCTTATGCTGCTGAAATTGAAATTCAGAGCGATTTCCTCCTCTTTGCAGGTGTGCCAATATAAAGTTTACATGCAAAAACTATTCTGCGACTCATTTCCTCTCCCCCTTCCTTTGTTTGGCGCCTCTTCTTTAAGAAGCTCGCTGGTAATAACCTTAATCATTTTATTTCGGATACGGGGAGCAGGAGCCGCGCATGGCTCCCGAAGGGGCGCCTAAGAACTTATTAAAACATTGCAAGTGTTTTCCTTCTTGCTGTCTGTTCCAGCGGCAGCCTCGGAGCCTAAGGCTGAGCGCGGCAAACCCCCAGGGCACATTAGCTTTAACTTGTTTACTGCACTGATATCTATATGTTAAACGACAGGAGAGTTCAGCTTATTGAATAATTTAAAATTCTGCTCTAATTGGTGTCGTATGACCTGGAAAAGGCCACGGATGACGCCCCGGGCACGCTGCAAAAATGCTCATGAATAATTCACGGCCGAGATCATTCGTTTTTTTTATTCGCCGGCGCGTCTTGTTAAAGGCAGAAGTTTGCCCGTAATAAAGGATAATTCAACACCTGTAAGTCTTTAGTTGTGAAACTCCAAGGTAATCTACCTTGATGATCTTCCCGAGAAAGGCGCCAACTTGTTCTTCATAATGACACAGAGGAGATTGTCGGCCATTTATACGGAGCGGGCCCGTTGGAACGCTTTGCCGCGCAGCTGTTAGGAGCAACATTTTATATCTCGAAGGCTCTGGCCTCCATAGATGTGCGCCGCAACATGGCCGTAGCGATGTCAGGACCTTCCCGGGGATATCAGAAAATCAAAAGGATGAGATTGTGTGATCTTCACTGCTTTGTAGTAATCGCCTGGAAGGTTTTTATGTGTCGCTGTTAGTGCCGCAGTCTTCTGTGCCGTTCCTTTTCCTCCGCTTGATGGAGCTTTGCTTGCTGGTGGTGCATCTCGGTGCCATTCAACCTTTCAGGTGTGCTCACGTTGGCAGCAGGCTGTAGCTTCTGAAGCTATGGACAATGGCTAGGTTTTCAAGCGGTTGGTACCCAATCCCTGTGTAACAATGTAGGGATTAATTCACAGGTTATTCATCTTTGGTCTGCAGCAAAAGTTCTCTAAAATATCAAGTCAAAAACCAGACTGGTATTGAAAAACGAAGTTATCTAGTTTTGTTGTAAACCCTTTTTTACAAGTTTATGCTACCTATATTAAAGCGGAGGTTCACCCAAAAATCAACTTTCTGTCACTAGATCCAGCATACTGCCGACATCTGCAGTATGCTGGATTTTTTAATTTTTTTTTTGTTCTTATCGTTTTAGCGCTCTTTCTTCTCCGGCTCCGAGCGGGGAATCCTGCGGGGAGTAGGCGTTCCTAAATCTACCGCAGTTGATTGACGGGCTTGGATAGCGCGTCACGCCTTCCGAAAATGGCTAAAGTGACACTCGGCTGTTTACGGCGCTATACTGCGCCTGCCGTGTAGAGCTGACTGCGCAGGCGCCGTAAACACCCGAGTGTCACTTTGGGTATTAACGAAAGGCGTGACGCGCTATCCAAGCTCGTCAATCAACTGTGCTTGATTTAGGATCGCCTATAACCGGAAGGATACGCCGCTCGGTGCTGGAGAATAAAGAGGGCTAAAACGATAAGTACAAAAAAAAAAAATGCAGCATACTGCAGATGTCAGCAGTATGCTGGATCTAGTGGCAGAAAGTTGATTTGTGGGTGAACCTCCGCTTTAAGGTTTACCTGTAGCTATGCAGGATGTCTCCTAAACCTGCACGGTTTAGGAGATATACCCTGTCCCCTGCATGTGCCAATGTCACATCGGCACATGCGCACTGGGGCAAACTGAAGCAATGGCACCCACCCATGTGTGCCTGCGTCATTGGATTTTAATCTATCTAGGGCTGCAACTAACGATTATTTTCATAATCGATTAGTTGCCCGATTGTTTTGATTAATCGGATAATAGCCTTAATTAAAAAAATAATAATTTTTTACATTTTTTTTGGGGGCCAATTTGTTGTTGGGCAGATTACAAAACACAAATTTGCGCAAAAACACATGACATGCTTTTCTGCAGCTTCTCCATTGAAGTATATTGAACCAAAAACAAATTTAAAATGGCACCGTTTTGCGTTAAAATGTCCTTGCCCTTTCCAAATACGCAGCAGCCGAAAAAAAAATCATGGATGTGAACGTGTCCCATTGGAAAACATGTAAATGAACTGTAGTGTGTTTCTGCAAAAAACAGAGGTGTGACCAGGGACAGCTGGGCATTGGGACTACAGGGAGTTTCCCGGTGGGCCGATGGCTCAGTGGGCTGGCTTCAGCGATAGCGGACTGCCGACCCCCTCTGCTTCTATGTCTCTCCCTCCCCGCAGTGCTCATCTGGGGGAAACAAAGAAGCAGGAGGAGGAGCAGAGGGGGAACAACCAAGGAGCGGACAGACAGCTGACTCAACAGCTATGGCCTGGGAGTTTCTCACTTCTGCCTAATCTTGTCTGATAAGGGGGGGGGGGGCACCGAACTGATTCTTTGCCCTCGGTGAAATAATATCTAGTTTCCCGACTGGTACCGCCTAGAAGAGTACCAGTCGTTCTACTCTAATAAAGTAGAACGGCTAGTGAAGGGGGATAGAGGGCTTGGGTGGCCCGGTGTGTCTTTTTTGTACTTTTTTGTACTATAAAGGGCTAATTTTTAGTTTTTTTATGTTACTGGCCGATTAATCGATTATGAAAATTGTAATCGATTAATTTAATAATCGATTAGTTGTCGATTAATCGATTAGTTGTTTCGGCCCTTAATCTATCCAATCAAGAGCCAAGAACCCCCGGGCAGAGAGAGCGTGCCTCAGGTAAGTAAAATGGGGCGGGTTGTGGGACCGGTCACTGCCAGAAGTTTTTTCACTTTAATGTATAGAATGCATTAAGATTAAAAAAACACAAGGGTTTACAACCCCTTTAATTTGCTAACAGATATTCAGTTTTTCACTAAGGAACATCGTTAAGTGTTAGAATTTGGTGCTGCAACCTTTTTTTTTTTTTTTTTTTTTTTTTTTTTTTTTTTTAAACAAATTATTCTTTATTTTCCTAAAAGGTGCCAAAAATTCAACAGCAGCCAACAGCAAGTGAACTAAATGGGTCGTACCTCGCTCCGTGCCATAAACCGAACACTGAATTGGAAAGCCTTTGTTCCATAACGGCGCGTCCCTTCTGTAGAACTGACCCGGCACCGGGATGTGGTTTCCATTGCCACCCAGACGGGTACCCTTTGGACAGTTGTGCACGGAGGAAATGCTGCTGCTCTGATATACCAAACGTACGCCGTCCGGATGTGACCCGTGGCCAGCATTGCAGCGGTGCCTTAGATCAGCCACTATCTTGTTGCTGCTTTCACCGACCGGCGCACAACTCCCGCGGGAAAGGTCAACCAGAATTCTCCCTCACAAGACATCCGGAAGATTGCTCCTTTTCTAGTCACTCCACCGCGTCTGGCTTAAGCAACGGGGTCGCCACACGAGCGAAGGTGTCGGAGCAGAGGAAACATGAATTAATGTTGCAGAAGATGGAGCTTGAGGTGGAGAAAGAACGTCTGCAGCAGCTACTGGAGGAACACGAAGCCAAACTGCTCGAGAAGCAGCAGGAACTACTACAGACCAAGCTAGAGTCCGAAAGGTGACATGTTCATTGTATTTGTCTTGTTACTATGTACGTTTACATGTATACCTCTAGATTGCACACCTTATAAACGTGCTCACAAATGATATGGAGGTTGGAAGGAGTAGCTCAGTCTGTGTTTGCTTATGATACAAAGCTAAGCAGAGCAATAACTTCACAATTTACAAGAGGCATTTAATATATAGAGGTGGGCAGCTAAGTAATGCACTTGGGAGCTTGAATTCTGCATGCAAGTTACATGCTAAGGGAGGACAATTGAGGATGAAAAAGGATCTAGGGGTCCCAGTAGATCATTAGTATGCAATGCCAAGCTGTAGCCTGAAAGGCTAGCATGATATTGGCATGCATTAAAGTGGTTGTAAACTCAAAAAAAAAACAACAAAAAAAATAATAACCTGCAGGACAAAAGCATAATGAGGTAGGGGCCTTTGGTAGCATGGCCGCAGTCTCTGACCACCTCCATACCTCCCAACCTTCCCGGGTTTTGCGGGACTGTCACGCGATTCGTGGGACTGTCCCGCGATTTGCGGTAAATCCTGCGGTCCCGCAATCAATGCTGATCAGCGGCACACAACACCCCCCTCCCTTCCCGTGTGCGCAACAAAAATGTTTTGCAGGGAAATTTTAAAATGCTGGGAGGTATGACCTATAGTAGCATGGCTGCAGTCTCTGGCCATCTCCTGTAGCATGGCCGCAGTCTCTGGCCATCTCCTGTAGCATGGCCGCAGTCTCTGGCCATCTCCTGTAGCATGGCCGCAGTCTCTGGCCATCTCCTGTAGCATGGCCGCAGTCTCTGGCCATCTCCTGTAGCATGGCCGCAGTCTCTGGCCATCTCCTTGTAGCATGGCCGCAGATTCTGGCCATCTCCTGTAGCATGGCCGCAGTCTCTGGCCATCTCCTGTAGCATGGCCGCAGTCTCTGGCCATCTCCTTGTAGCATGGCCGCAGTCTCTGGCCATCTCCTTGTAGCATGGCCGCAGTCTCTGGCCATCTCCTTGTAGCATGGCCGCAGTCTCTGGCCATCTCCTTGTAGCATGGCCGCAGTCTCTGGCCATCTCCTTGTAGCATGGCGGCCGCAGTCTCTGGCCATCTCCTGGTAGCATGGCGGCCGCAGTCTCTGGCCATCTCCTTGTAGCATGGCGGCCGCAGTCTCTGGCCATCTCCTTGTAGCATGGCGGCCGCAGTCTCTGGCCATCTCCTGGTAGCATGGCGGCCGCAGTCTCTGGCCATCTCCTGGTAGCATGGCGGCCGCAGTCTCTGGCCATCTCCTGTAGCATGCTGGCCGCAGTCTCTGGCCATCTCCTTGTAGCATGGCGGCCCCAGTCTCTGGCCATCTCCTGTAGCATGCTGGCCGCAGTCTCTGGCCATCTCCTTGTAGCATGGCGGCCCCAGTCTCTGGCCATCTCCTGTAGCATGGCTATTCAACGTGTTCAAGCTACTTTTGACATTTCATTTTTCTCCTGTAGCATGGCCGCAGTCTCTGGCCATCTCCTGTAGCATGGCCGCAGTCTCTGGCCATCTCCTGTAGCATGGCCGCAGTCTCTGGCCATCTCCTGTAGCATGGCCGCAGTCTCTGGCCATCTCCTGTAGCATGGCCGCAGTCTCTGGCATTTCATTTTTCTCCTGTAGCATGGCCGCAGTCTCTGGCCATCTCTGTAGCTGGCCAGTCTCTGGCCATCTCCTGTAGCATGGCCGCAGTCTCTGGCCATCTCCTTGTAGCATGGCCGCAGTCTCTGGCCATCTCCTGTAGCATGGCCGCAGTCTCTGGCCATCTCCTGTAGCATGGCCGCAGTCTCTGGCCATCTCTTGTAGCTGGCCAGTCTCTGGCCATCTCCTGTAGCATGGCCGCAGTCTCTGGCCATCTCTGTAGCTGGCCAGTCTCTGGCCATCTCCTGTAGCATGGCCGCAGTCTCTGGCCATCTCCTTGTAGCATGGCCGCAGTCTCTGGCCATCTCCTTGTAGCATGGCCGCAGTCTCTGGCCATCTCCTTGTAGCATGGCCGCAGTCTCTGGCCATCTCCTTGCATGGCCGCAGTCTCTGGCATCTCCTTGTAGCATGGCCGCAGTCTCTGGCCATCTCCTTGTAGCATGGCGGCCGCAGTCTCTGGCCATCTCCTTGTAGCATGGCGGCCGCAGTCTCTGGCCATCTCCTTGTAGCATGGCGGCCGCAGTCTCTGGCCATCTCCTTGTAGCATGGCGGCCGCAGTCTCTGGCCATCTCCTTGTAGCATGGCGGCCGCAGTCTCTGGCCATCTCCTTGTAGCATGGCGGCCGCAGTCTCTGGCCATCTCCTTGTAGCATGGCGGCCGCAGTCTCTGGCCATCTCCTTGTAGCATGGCGGCCGCAGTCTCTGGCCATCTCCTTGTAGCATGGCGGCCGCAGTCTCTGGCCATCTCCTTGTAGCATGGCGGCCGCAGTCTCTGGCCATCTCCTTGTAGCATGGCGGCCGCAGTCTCTGGCCATCTCCTTGTAGCATGGCGGCCGCAGTCTCTGGCCATCTCCTTGTAGCATGGCGGCCGCAGTCTCTGGCCATCTCCTTGTAGCATGCTGGCCGCAGTCTCTGGCCATCTCCTTGTAGCATGGCGGCCCCAGTCTCTGGCCATCTCCTGTAGCATGGCTATTCAACGTGTTCAAGCTACTTTTGACATTTCATTTTTCTCCTGTGCCCCATGGGGCCCTGGCAGGGATTCTTCTTCCTCTCGCTCAAGTGAATGGGGCTGCTCTGCAAGTGCACAGCAGGAGGTGAAGGAGATACACCAGCTCACCGCCTGTCAAATGCTCTCTAAAGAGCGATATGTATTGCTCTTCAGAGACCAAATCAAATGTAAACAAGCCTTTTAAAATAAAATAAATTCCTGGAGTATGTGAGGAATACGTGTGACCGGAGATCAGACCGCTTTACAGACCTACTGAAACATTCATTAAACTTTCTAATGGAACAAAACACATCCACTACCCCTATTATCTTTTCTTTGGGGCATTTATGTGAGATGGGCCGGGTGACGTGATTGGTGTGTTTCATCACACGGCGCTTTATGAATCGCTAGGCGCAGCTTCCCCCCCCCGCCCTTAAGCTATAATGAAGCTCAGACTGTAACTGCTTACGCGGCTCTATAGACGAGAGGATGATGGATCGGCGTGGAATCTGCCCGGTGACAGCGGCTCACATTTATGTGGAATTATCACCAAAGGGCAGGGTGAGAAGTTACCGGATAATGTGTCTCCGCTCGGGGGGCGGCTTCACGCTCTGTGATGGAGAGTAATAATGCGATTGCATCGCCGGATCATTTTCATAAACGTTCGAGTTCATGTACTAGCACATCGTCGATCTCTGGAGCGTCTCTCATGGACGGGTATATAGTGTGCCCACCTGGCATTGACCGCATTTTTAACCCTCCCCAGCTGGTGGAAACGGACACCCATTAACGCTTTGTAACGCCAAAGGCATTTCATTGACTTGCCAAGCAGTGATTGGCTGCCAGGGAACATGCTCCACTGGCTCTTGATCGTAAGTGGTGACTGCTCCCAGCACAAGCAAGGGACGCTAGCTATACACTATATTACCAAAAGTATTGGGACACCTGCCTTTACACACACACATCAACTTTAACTGCACAGTTATACGGCCACAGGTCGTCTCTGCTGGGCGAGATCACGTAGATCTACGTCATCTCGCCGAGCAGCCAATAGTTGCGCGCCTCCCACTCACCCCTGACGCCGGCGGGCACGATCACAGCCGGGCACCCGCGATAGCTCGTTACAAAGCGAGAACCGGGAGCTGTGGGTGTAAACACACAGCCCCCAGTCCTGTCAGGGGAGATATGCCTGACCGTCTGTTCATACAATGTATAAACAGTGATTTGTCATTTCCCTCAGTCAGTCCCACCCCCCCTTCAGTTAGAAGGGGAACATACTTAACCCCTTCCTCCCCCCCTAGTGTTAACCCCTTCCCTGCCAGTGGCATTTTTATAGTAATCAGTGCATTTTTATAGCACTAATCGCTATAAAAATGACAATGGTCCCAAAAAAGTGTCCGAAGTGTCCGCCATAATGTCACCGTCACAAAAAAAAAATCGCTGATCGCCGCCATTGGTAGTAAAAAAAATAATAATAAAAATGCAATAAAACTATTTTGTAAACGCTATAAATTCTGTGCAACCCAATCGATAAACGCTTATTGCGATTTATTTATTTTTTACCAAAAATATGTAGAAGAATAAGTATCGGCCTAAACTGAGAAAATTGGGGATATTTATTATAGCAAAAAGAAAAAAATATTGAATTTTTTTCAAAATTGTCGCTCTATTTTTGTTTATAGCGCAAAAAATAAAAACCGCAGAAGTGATCAAATACCACCAAAAGAAAGCTCTATTTGTGGGGAAAAAAGAACATCAATTTTGTTTGGAAACCACGTCACACGACCGCGCAATTGTCAGTTAAAACGACGCAGTGCCGAACCGCAAAAAGTGGCACGGTCTTTGACCAGCAAAATGGTCGGGTGCTGAAGTGGTTAATGGCATCCCAATCTTAGTCCATAGGGTTCAATATTGAGTTGGCCCAGCCATTGACGTCCCCAAACTCGCTCATCCATGTCTTTTTGGACCTTGCTTTGTGCACTGGTGTGCAGTCATGTTGGAACAGAAAGGGGTCATCCCCAAACTGTTCCCACAAAGTTGGGAGCATGAAATTGTCCAAAATGTCTTGCAATGCTGATGCCTTTAGTCCCCTTTCACACTTATACGACTTATACCACGATTTTGGACGGCAAAATCATATGACAAGTCATTCTTCATGATTTTCCATGACTACCATTCATACTGGTACGACTTTGACTGGATCAAAGTTGGATTCCGTATTAACAGATCCGACTTTAGCATGCGACTTGGTGTGCATGAAGGGGAACTCCACACCAATTTTTTTGAAAAAAAACCAAAACTGCCTGGGGTTCCTTCTTCATGAGCATACTGGGCCCTTTGGTCTGGTATGGATTTTAAGGGGAACCCACACGTGGGATCTCCCCCCCCCAAAATCCATACCAGACCCTTATCCGAGCACCCGGCTGCTCAGGAAAGGGGGTGGGGACGAGCAAGCGCCCCCCCCCCCCCCTCCTGAGCCGTACCAGGTCACATGCCCTCAACATAGGGGGGGGGTTGCTTTGGGGCATCTCCATAGGCTTTTGGGTTGCTTTTCCCCCCCCACACCAAAGCACCTTGCCCCCATGTTGATAAGGACAGGGCCCCTTCCCGACAACCCTGGCCATTGGTTGTCGGGGTCTGCGGGCAGGGGGCTTATCGGAAGCTGGGAGCCCCCTTTAATAAGGTGGCCCCCAGATCCCATACCCCTACCCATTCACCTAGAGCAGGGGTCTTCAAACTATGGCCCTCCAGTTGTTCAGGAACTACAATTCCCATTATGCCTAGTCATGTCTGTGAATGTCAGTGTGTTACAATGCCTCATGGGATGTGTAGTTCTACAACAGCTGGAGAGCCGTAGTTTGAGGATCCCTGACCTAGAGGAAAAGTGTCAAAAAAATACACTACACAGGTTTTTAAAATCATTTATTCAGAAGAAGACCCCCCGAGAGCGGAGAAGTCGGAAGAAGACCCCCGGAGCTCACTAATGATTTTAAAAACCTGTGTAGCGTGTTTTATTTTTTTTTGCCGGGTGCTCGGATAAGGGTCTGGTATGGATTTTTGGGGGGACCCCACGCCATCTCCTATATCATGTCTACAGTCTCTGACCATTTCTGTATCATGTCTGCAGTCTCTGACCATCTCCTGTATCATGTCTGCAGTCTCTGACCATCACCTGTATCATGTCTGCAGTCTCTGACCATCACCTGTATCATGTCTGCAGTCTCTGACCATCACCTGTATCATGTCTGCAGTCTCTGACCATCACCTGTATCATGTCTGCAGTCTCTGACCATCACCTGTATCATGTCTGCAGTCTCTGACCATCACCTGTATCATGTCTGCAGTCTCTGACCATCACCTGTATCATGTCTGCAGTCTCTGACCATCACCTGTATCATGTCTGCAGTCTCTGACCATCACCTGTATCATGTCTGCAGTCTCTGACCATCACCTGTATCATGTCTGCAGTCTCTGACCATCACCTGTATCATGTCTGCAGTCTCTGACCATCACCTGTATCATGTCTGCAGTCTCTGACCATCACCTGTATCATGTCTGCAGTCTCTGACCATCACCTGTATCATGTCTGCAGTCTCTGACCATCACCTGTATCATGTCTGCAGTCTCTGACCATCACCTGTATCATGTCTGCAGTCTCTGACCATCTCCTGTATCATGTCTGCAGTCTCTGACCATCTCCTGTATCATGTCTGCAGTCTCTGACCATCTCCTGTATCATGTCTGCAGTCTCTGACCATCTCCTGTATCATGTCTGCAGTCTCTGACCATCTCCTGTATCATTTCTGCAGTCTCTGACCATCTCCTGTATCATGTCTGCAGTCTCTGACCATCTCCTGTATCATGTCTGCAGTCTCTGACCATCTCCTGTATCATGTCTGCAGTCTCTGACCATCTCCTGTATCATGTCTGCTGTCTCTGACCATCTCCTGTATCATGTCTGCTGTCTCTGACCATCTCCTGTATCATGTCTGTAGTATGTCTGGGGGTCTCTCTAGCAGACTCTAACAGAAGCCCTCTTTGTGTCCATCAGAGAGCCCCCCTCCAGGTCCCAATAAAGTACTCTGCTTCTCTTCCTGTATTTTGTTTATTGTTAAGAGATCATGTAAGGATCCCAGGGTAATGAAGACTTTGTGGGGGAGCATCTCTGTGGTTGAGCCGTTGCCATAGAAATATTTGTAAAGGGGAGGAGTTAGTAAAATCACCACGCCCATGTGGGGGTCGCCAAAAATATTTCTGCACCCAGGCGCCTGTGACCCTAGGATCGGCCCTGAAAATTGGCCTGGGCAGGAAGGGGGTGAAAGTGCCCCGATATTGGACACAGAACCCGTGTGAGCTTCTCCCCGACATTCGTCACCAGGACAGGAAGTGAGTGGAGATTTCCCAGTAATAAAAAAAAAACATTAAAAGAATCCTCAAGTAGGTTCTAAACCTTCCCAAATCTACTATTAAAATAAAACTTTATTTGTGCCGTGGATATTAACGGTTTGCTTGAAGTTCCAGTCTGAAGTATTACTACACGTTGACTATGAATTATGCATCTCTACTTATCTCCGCAACCTTTGATAAATGCCAGTGTGATGGGATACCTTTACTAAAGGTCAGTGATATTTCAAGTAATGTGCGCTGAAGTCTCCCAGAGCGGTTTGTATCCTGCTCCACCGTGAACTGGCTGCTCCCACCCCTCCCCCCCACCAGAGGGCACTGTTAGGAGACCCGTTCCCTCTCCCGGGGGCAGCATTCTTTCCAGCAAACACAGAACCCAAGGGCCGTAGTCGGTGCTGATGTTTGTTTGTGCTGCTCTTGGTAGGATGTGAAATTTGTGCGCATTTTAGCGCCACGTGTTGGCATAACCATGGCAACAAAGTGGGAAAAGCTACTGGTAGGCAGCTGCCAATAAGTTTTAACTAGATGGCATTCCAATGTGCAGCCCTTTGTGTTAGTGATCATTTTTAGGGCAAGACCCTGATCATCTACCACCCACCCCCATGCCCACTGAGTACCCCTACAGCCTCCGTGGTGTTCTCATAGGAAAGAATTGTGGCCAATTCACATTTGAGGATGCACAGGTCTTTTCTGACTAGCATAGGTGACTATGGGCACCTTTATTGTACCCGCTCTTTAGCTGAGATTTCTAGTAGCAGACAGATTTTCTTCAAAGATGGCTCTCTTTCAGAAGTGTGTGTGTGTGTGTGTGTGTGTGTGTGTGTGTGTGTGTATATACACACACACACACACACACAGGCCCCCGGGCAATAGAAGATTATGGGGCCCCTGGGCTTACAGATGGTCACCAAGCCAGGTGGCAGTACAGAGGCGGGACAGCTAAAATCTCTAGATTTTCACATCAAAAGCATGTCGGTTTTGGACATATCAGGGACAGATGTAAAAAAACAGTTTTTTACATACTGTCCCTGGTTTTACTGAGCCTGGCAACCCTGATGGGGCCCCCTAGTGGCATGGGGCCCTCGGGGAGTGCCCGAGTGACTCGATGGTCAGTCCGCCCTGCACATATTTCTGAATGAGAGCCATCTTTGAAGAAAATCTGTCTGCTACTAGAAAATTTAGCTGAAGAGCGGGTACAAGAAAGGTGTATATGTTTATGTATGTATGTATGTATGTATGTGTGTATATATATATATATATATATATATATATATATATATATATATATATATATATACACACACACACAGTTTGACAAATTTGCTTGGAATCTAGGAGCCAGCCAAAAAAGTTAGGAGCCAAAAAACGCACCCCGTCCAGCCAAGCTCACGCACATAAGCAAACGCATACGTAAACGGTATTCAAACCACACATGTGAGGAATCGCCGCGATTGGTAGAGCGAGAGCAATAATTCTAGCCCTAGACCTCCTCTGTAACTGAAAACATGCAACTTGTAGAATTTTTTTAAACGTCGCCTATGGAGATTTTTAAGGGTAAAAGTTTGTCGCCATTCCACAAGTGGACGCAATTTTGAAGCGTGACATGTTGGGTATCAATTTACTCGGCGCAACATTATCTTTCACAATATATAAAAAAAAATTGGGCTAACTTTACTGTTCCCCCCCCCCCCCCCCAAAAAAGTGCGCTTGTAAGACCGCTGCGCAAATACGGTTTGACAGAGTTTTGCAACGCCCGCCATTTTATTCTCTAGGGTGTTTGAATAAAAAATATATATAATGTTTGGGGGTTTTAATTAGAGGGAAGGAGATGGCAGTGAAAAACACATTAGAACTGCTATTTTGCTACTTGTAATTAAGTACTTGTAATGCCAACGGCACCACAAGATGGCGCCAGATCAGAGAAGGAAGCTTAGGCCTGCTGAAGGCCGCAAAGCCACAGCCTCAATTACCGAAATTGAGGCTGCGGCTTTGCAGCCTTCTGCAGGCCTAAGCTTCCCTGGACACCAGGTCACAATTTCTTGTCGTAATTGCGACCGGGCGCCCGGATTTTGTCGAGCCCTGTGTGTATGTGTGTATATATATATATATATATATATACACACACACACACACACACACACACACACACAGTATCTCACAAAAGTAAGTACACCCAGGGCTTTTTTTCTGGGGGAACTCAGTTCCCCCACCTCTGGCTCAGACCCTTTGGTGCCTGCTCACCACAATCACTTGTAGACACAGAAGTCTGGTTTCTGTGTTTACAAGTGACAGCTCTGCACTCTGTGTGTAACCCCCCTGAACTCTGCACTCTGTATGTAATACAATGCTGGTATTTAATGCCCCTTTAAGACCCTTCTACCGTTTTTGAAATCTGAACGGGGTCGTGGTTGAGTTCCTGCACCTATTTTCTGAGAAAAAAAGCTCCGAGTACACCCCTCCCATTTTTGTAACTATTTTTTTCCATCTTTTCATGTGACAACACTGATGAAATTACACTTTGCTACATGTAAACTAGTGTTGCATGGTGGAAAGCTCTTGCGGGCGTGCTCCCATGATACTGCGGTGGCCATAGCCGCCAACTGTATCACTCGCCCCCAGGCGCGCCGCATCATTGGATGTGATTGACAGCAGCGCTGCTTTTCAATCCATCCAGTGTAGCCAATCAAAGGCCAGGCTGGGAACCGAGGAGGATGACGGGGACAAGCGCTGGACTTTCGAGGGGTCATGTACGTAAAATGGGGGTTGGGGGGGGGGGGGGGGCGGTACTGTCAGATGTTTTTTGCATAGGATGCATTAAGGTGAAAAAACATTTACCTTTACGACCCCTTTAACTCTTCCTATTGCGTTTTTCTTTTTAGAACTCCTTTGGCCATACAGACTAGAGAGGCGGCTGTCACAACCACACCTTCTCTAGGCGCTTTCCCCAAATGCAACGGTTCTTTGTGCAGGTGAGTAAAATGAGGAGCTGCCATCTTTTTTTGTTTGGTTAAATCCTATGTTTTTTATATGTTGGCGTGTGCATGGAGCCTTACACATCAACGATAGGGGGGGGGTCCCTATTCCGCCCGCTGACATTGTGGGGCATTCTTCCTGCTGTTGGCGATGGTGGGGGGCATTCCTCTTGCTGACAATGGGGGGGGGGGGCTTCCCATTCCTCACTCTTTGACGAGGGGGGACATTGCTCTTGCTGACGCAGACTTTGGTGGATTCCCCATTCCTCCCACTGATGATGGGGAGGCATTCCTCCCACTGTAGATGGGGGGGGGGGGGCCCTATTCTTCCTGCTGACAGTGGTGGCGTCCTATTCCTTCCGCTGTCACAGGCATTGGGAGGGCCCAATTCTTCCTCTCACTGACTGTACCATTTTCTTTGGGCTCCTGCACCCGTCTTATGTCAGATGAGCTTAGACCGCTGGCCCATTGGGAGCAAAAGGATGGATGGACCGATCTAGCAGTGCATAGGAGTCTGCTGTAAAGTAAAACTGCCGTACCTGGTCCTCCCTCCTAGACATAAATGAGCGGTTAACCCTTTCGTTTTTCGATAATTTAGCTTTCATCATACCCTTCATTGGAAAACCTGAACTCCTTTATTTGAGGGGTGTCCACCTCTTTTTGTCCATACTGTGTATCAGTCCTGCATAACATCAGCACAGAGATCCATACAGTCTCTTTAGGCTTTAGAATAAGATTGTGAAATGGTGAGTTGTCCTCCAATGGGAGATGGGGCTTGGTTGCAGGTCAGGGCAGAAGACTAGGCTCATGTGGACAGCCTGGGTTTAGGTGTTGGGGGTTCTCCAAGTACATTGAAAATATTTTATATTCTAAAAAATAATTTCCAGACACCTTTTTTTAGGAGCCGCTCTTCCATCTTTTCCTTATTGTTCTTCTATTCCTAATACACGTGTCAGGTTCACTTTAAGCACATGTTGTTGTCTATGCTCCGCCGGTCCCGGGCTCAGGCTCCTGATGCATTCAAGGGCCCTTATTGCAGAATGAAAATCAGAATTACATCTGCTTGTCCCGACTCTTTCAAGCCACTATTAAAAATTACCATTTCGGTGCTGTTGGTGAGCGTTGAATCGAGTCTCCCGGGGCCTTCTAAAATAAGCTTCTCCTCCCCAGCTGGAATAGCAGAACATTCTCGGCGGGACGGAGGCAGCTGCTGCTGGAGAGTCATGACATGGCAGCAGTCAAGCAGAAACGCACTAGCTGCCTGTGAATTAGCTGCAGATAATTCCACATTTCACATGCTGTCAGGTTAGGGCCGAGTGTTTACCGTACACTCCTATTATCCGGCAAAAAGCTTGTACGGAGCTTCATGCTGCCAGCTCCCCGCTGTAACCCTTTACTGGCTCCGCAGTGCCGCTTCCTGATGTTCTGATTTTTGTCCTTGTTCACGCTGATAACCTCATTATGTATTTACTATGTGTTTAGTGAGGTTGCTGACCCCGGGTCAGAGCCTGTGTCATATACTGCACTTGTAATCAGGAAATGTGTGCTGCTAGGAAGAGTAGGGAGGCACGCTGTCTTTAGTTATAAAGTTTTAAAGTGAACATGCTATGGCTATTGACATTCAAGTATTTACTGAGCCTAAAAACAAACCCCCCAGTGACTGCCGTATCAGCATCCACTGTGAAGTAATTCATCCTCAAAATTCACAGCAGAAACAGTAGTCATTAATGAGCAGCTCAGTGCGGGCTGCTTTCCCCCTCCCAGAGCTTCTGCTGTGCAGGTGTCAAAATTAGAAGGCTGACAGATGCCATAGTAGTGATGCCTTTCATTTCTATGGAAGGGAGCTGAGCTGCTGTAAATTGGGTGTAGGGGGGACTGAACTGCTGAGTAGCTGATGGAAGTGGGAGTAGGGGGAAGTTTTGGTGGGAAGGAGATGGGTTAAGGGCGGGTTAGGATATTCTTAGTCGCTGATCGAAGGGGGAGCTTAGCTGCTGAGTCGCTGATCGAAGGGAGAGCTTAGCTGCTGAGTCGCTGATCGAAGGGGGAGCTTAGCTGCTGAGTCGCTGATCGAAGGGGGAGCTTAGCTGCTGAGTCGCTGCTGGAAGGGGGAGCTTAGCTGCTGAGTCGCTGCTGGAAGGGGGAGCTTAGCTGCTGAGTCGCTGCTGGAAGGGGGAGCTTAGCTGCTGAGTCGCTGCTGGAAGGGGGAGCTTAGCTGCTGAGTCGCTGCTGGAAGGGGGAGCTTAGCTGCTGAGTCGCTGCTGGAAGGGGGAGCTTAGCTGCTGAGTCGCTGCTGGAAGGGGGAGCTTAGCTGCTGAGTCGCTGCTGGAAGGGGGAGCTTAGCTGCTGAGTCGCTGCTGGAAGGGGGAGCTTAGCTGCTGAGTCGCTGCTGGAAGGGGGAGCTTAGCTGCTGAGTCGCTGCTGGAAGGGGGAGCTTAGCTGCTGAGTCGCTGCTGGAAGGGGGAGCTTAGCTGCTGAGTCGCTGCTGGAAGGGGGAGCTTAGCTGCTGAGTCGCTGCTGGAAGGGGGAGCTTAGCTGCTGAGTCGCTGCTGGAAGGGGGAGCTTAGCTGCTGAGTTGCTGCTGGAAGGGGAAGCTTAGCTGCTGAGTTGCTGCTGGAAGGGGAAGCTTAGCTGCTGAGTCGCTGCTGGAAGGGGGAGCTTAGCTGCTGAGTCGCTGCTGGAAGGGGGAGCTTAGCTGCTGAGTCGCTGCTGGAAGGGGGAGCTTAGCTGCTGAGTCGCTGCTGGAAGGGGGAGCTTAGCTGCTGAGTCGCTGCTGGAAGGGGGAGCTTAGCTGCTGAGTCGCTGCTGGAAGGGGGAGCTTAGCTGCTGAGTCGCTGCTGGAAGGGGGAGCTTAGCTGCTGAGTCGCTGCTGGAAGGGGGAGCTTAGCTGCTGAGTCGCTGCTGGAAGGGGGAGCTTAGCTGCTGAGTCGCTGCTGGAAGGGGGAGCTTAGCTGCTGAGTCGCTGCTGGAAGGGGGAGCTTAGCTGCTGAGTCGCTGCTGGAAGGGGGAGCTTAGCTGCTGAGTCGCTGCTGGAAGGGGGAGCTTAGCTGCTGAGTCGCTGCTGGAAGGGGGAGCTTAGCTGCTGAGTCGCTGCTGGAAGGGGGAGCTTAGCTGCTGAGTCGCTGCTGGAAGGGGGAGCTTAGCTGCTGAGTCGCTGCTGGAAGGGGGAGCTTAGCTGCTGAGTCGCTGCTGGAAGGGGGAGCTTAGCTGCTGAGTCGCTGCTGGAAGGGGGAGCTTAGCTGCTGAGTCGCTGCTGGAAGGGGGAGCTTAGCTGCTGAGTCGCTGCTGGAAGGGGGAGCTTAGCTGCTGAGTCGCTGCTGGAAGGGGGAGCTTAGCTGCTGAGTCGCTGCTGGAAGGGGGAGCTTAGCTGCTGAGTCGCTGCTGGAAGGGGGAGCTTAGCTGCTGAGTCGCTGCTGGAAGGGGGAGCTTAGCTGCTGAGTCGCTGCTGGAAGGGGGAGCTTAGCTGCTGAGTCGCTGCTGGAAGGGGGAGCTCAGCTGCTGAGTTGCTTCTGGTGATGACGCCTGAACTGCTGAGTAGGTGCTGGAAGTGGGAGTAGGGGGAGCATAACTGCCGGGAAGAAAGGGCGATCTTAGGGAAATATGAGCTGCTGAGTCACTGCTGAGAGGGAAAGCTGAGCTGCTAAGTCGCTGAGGGAAGGGGGAGATGCTGAACTACTTAGCAACTGCTGGTATTGGAAGGAAAGGGGGTGTTAGGGGAATATGAGCTGCTCAGTCACTGGGAGGGAGGGCTGAACTACTTAGTAACTGGTGAGAGTAGGGGGAGTTTAACTACTGAGGGTAGGGTTTGGGGAACCTTAGCTACTGAGTCACTGCTGTGAAGGGGCACTGTGCTGCTTAGTCACTGCTGGGGGGAGGGGTAAGAGGGAAGAACTGACCTGCTAAGTAGCTGCCAGGAGCGGGACTAGAGGGAAGAAGGATCAGGGGAATCTGAGCTGCCGAGTCACTGCTGGAGGGGGTATCTGAGCTGCTGAGACACTGCTAGGGGAGGGAGAGAGACTGAACTGCTGAGTAACTGCTGGGAGTGGGAGTAGAGGGAGGATAACTTCAGTGAAGGGTTAGGTGAATCTAAGCTGCTGGGAGGGGGAACTAAGCTGCTTTCACTGCTTGGGGGGGGGGGGGTGGATTAGAGGAAACTGAGGAGAGAAGTTGCTAAAAATCTGGGCCAGAGGGGGGGAGCGCAGTTGCTAATGGGAAGGTGGGGCCGAGGGAGCGTAGTTGCTTGGAAGGTGAGGCCAAAGGTAGTTGCTTGGAAGGTGAGGCCAAAGGGAGTTGCTGGGAAGGTGAGGCCAAAGGGAGTTGCTGGGAAGGTGAGGCCAAAGGGAGTTGCTGGGAAGGTGAGGCCAAAGGGAGTTGCTGGGAAGGTGAGGCCAAAGGGAGTTGCTGGGAAGGTGAGGCCAAAGGGAGTTGCTGGGAAGGTGAGGCCAAAGGGAGTTGCTGGGAAGGTGAGGCCAAAGGGAGTTGCTGGGAAGGTGAGGCCAAAGGGAGTTGCTGGGAAGGTGAGGCCAAAGGGAGTTGCTGGGAAGGTGGGGCCTGAGGAAGCGAAGTTGCTGGGAAGGTGGGGCCGAGGGAGCCGTGTTGCTGGGAAGGTGGGGCCGAGGGAGCCGAGTTGCCGGGAAGGTGGGGCCGAGTTGCCGGGAAGTTGGGGCCGAGGGAGCCGCGTTGCCGGGAAGGTGGGGGAAGCCGGTTGCCGGGAAGGTGGGGCCGAGGGAGCCGCGTTGCCGGGAAGGTGGGGCCGAGGGAGCCGCGTTGCCGGGAAGGTGGGGCCGAGGGAGCCGCGTTGCCGGGAAGGTGGGGCCGAGGGAGCCGCGTTGCCGGGAAGGTGGGGCCGAGGGAGCCGCGTTGCCGGGAAGGTGGGGCCGAGGGAGCCGCGTTGCCGGGAAGGTGGGGCCGAGGGAGCCGCGTTGCCGGGAAGGTGGGGCCGAGGGAGCCGTGTTGCTGGGAAGGTGGGGCCGAGGGAGCCGTGTTGCTGGGAAGGTGGGGCCGAGGGAGGTGGGGCCGAGGGAGGTGGGGCTGGGAAGGTGGGGCCTTGCCGGGGAGGTGGGGCCTGAGGAAAGCTGTGTTGCCGGAAAGGTGGGGCCTGAGGAAAGCGGTGTTGCCGGGAAGGTGGGGCCTGAGGAAAGCGGTGTTGCCGGGAAGGTGGGGCCTGAGGAAAGCGGTGTTGCCGGGAAGGTGGGGCCGAGTTGCCGGGAAGGTGGGGCCGAGTTGCCCGGGAAGGTGGGGCCGAGGGAGCCGCATTGCCGGGAAGGTGGGGCCGAGGGAGCCGCGTTGCCGGGGAGGTGGGGCCGAGGGAGCCGCGTTGCCGGGAAGGTGGGTCCTGAGGAAGCCGTGTTGCCGGGAAGGTGGGTCCTGAGGAAGCCGCGTTGCCGGGAAGGTGGGGCCGAGGGAGCTGTGTTGCTGGGAAGGTGGGGCCGAGGGAGCTGTGTTGCTGGGAAGGTGGGGCCGAGGGAGCTGTGTTGCTGGGAAGGTGGGGCCTGAGGAAAGCTGTTTTGCCGGGAAGGTGGGGCCTGAGGAAAGCTGTGTTGCCGGGAAGGTGGGGCCTGAGGAAAGCCGTGTTGCCGGGGAGGTGGGGCCTGAGGAAAGCCGTGTTGCCGGGAAGGTGGGGCCTGAGGAAAGCTGTGTTGCCGGGAAGGTGGGGCCTGAGGAAAGCGGTGTTGCCGGGAAGGTGGGGCCTGAGGAAAGCTGTGTTGCCGGGAAGGTGGGGCCTGAGGAAAGCGGTGTTGCCGGGAAGGTGGGGCCGAGGGAGCGGTGTTGCCGGGAAGGTGGGGCCGAGGGAGCGGTGTTGCCGGGAAGGTGGGGCCTGAGGAAAGCGGTGTTGCCGGGAAGGTGGGGCCGAGGGAGCGGTGTTGCCGGGAAGGTGGGGCCGAGGGAGCGGTGTTGCCGGGAAGGTGGGGCCGAGGGAGTGGTGTTGCCGGGAAGGTGGGGCCGAGAGAGTGGTGTTGCCGGGAAGGTGGGGCCGAGGGAGCGGTGTTGCCGGGAAGGTGGGGCCGAGGGAGCTGTGTTGCTGGCAAGGTGGGGCTTTAAAACCCCACTAAAGTTCTAACCTTTCGATTACTGTTGTGTCTCCACTGGGGATACTCTCCTCCCCCTCTTTTTCTCTCTCTCTCTCTCTCTCTCTCTCTCTCTCTCACACTCCATCTCTTTCTCTCTCTCTCTCTCTCGCACTCCCCCCCCCTTCACTCTCTCGCACTCCCCCCCCCTCTCTCTCTCTCTCTCGCACTCCCCCTCTTTCTCTCTCTCTCTCTCGCACTCCCCCTCTTTCTCTCTCTCTCTCTCTCTCGCACTCCCCCTCTCTCTCTCTCTCTCTCTCTCTCTCGCACTTTCTCTCACGCTCTCTCACTAAAAAAATTCTAAATTGTCTTTACAGACAGCAGTAAAAGAAACCTGAAGGATTGGTCTGACATTGCTCCACTCTATGCAAACAAACAAAACAAATTCTAGCTGGGGGTTCTAATTTAAATATATATAAAACAATATGTTCGTCTTTTCTCTGTAAATATTATTAATTTTCAAATGGAGATTAAAAATGCCTATTTCGGTCGGATTTAACATTTCCGGTGCTAAAATCAGCCGCAGTTAGCGTGGGAGAGGAGCACAGATGAAGATTAGATGACCATTATACCGGCAGAAATTACCAGGAAATCTTTGCCATTATTCAAAACAAACATGAGCCGGGGGCAGGTGATTATAGAATGCATCCAGCTATATGAAGCCTGCGATCGAGGAAAGACGCTTTGTGCATTTTTTTTTTTTCAGAACAATCCGTGCAATCGGTGGCCTTATGGCTGTCATCATTGATGAAGGAATTTATGTGTTTACCTGAGCGGCCATTGGCTTGTTTTTAAAGGTTGAGAGCTTCAGGGCTCTTGTCCTGACGTCACTACATAGGGGGGGGAGTCTGATATTCCCTTTTTTTCCCCACTTCATAACAGGCCATTTTTTTTTTATACAGACAATTGCGCGGTCATGCCACGCTGTACTTAAACAAAATTGATATCACAAATAGAGCTTTCTTTTGGTGGTATTTGATCACCTTTTTTTGTTTTGTTTTTGATATAAATGTAAAAAAGACAAATTTTGAAGAAAAAAAAAAATGATTTCTGCTATGAAACACATTCAATAAAAATGTAAAAAAAATCAAATGCCTTCATAAATTTAGGCCAATATGTGTTCTGCTACATATTTTAGGTACAAAAAAAATGCCAGTAAGTGTATATTGATTGGTTTACATGAACGTGTTGGTGTCTACAAACGACGGGATATATACTGTAATTTCTTATTTATTTTTTATACTAGTAATGGCAGCCATCAACGACATATGGCGGACAGTCTGACACTAAGGCTGCCTTCACACTAAGGCACTTTGCAGGCGCTAAAATGCTAAAAATGGCGCCTTGAAAGAGCCACTCCTTTCACTCCAATGTGAAAGCCTGAGGACGTTTAACACTGGAGTGGAGCGCTGGCGCAGGACTGTAAAAAAAAGTCATGCTAGCCGCATGACACCGGGGGTGTGAGCGGTGCTTTGCGTGCGATTTTAACCACTTCAATACTGGGCATTGGTTTTCCCAGCGGACTCCCCCCCCCCCGGACAACCGATAGAAGAAAACCTGTTATGCCTCGTAAACACTAAGATTGTCCTGTATTTGTCTCCATCCGACTTCCTATCAACTCTGACCAGCTTCCCTGTCCCTGCTGAAAAAAAAGCATCCCCACAGCATGATGCTGCCACCACCATGTTTCACGGTGGGGATGGTGTGTTCAAGGAATGTGCAGTGTTAGTTTTCCGCCACACATAGTGTTTTGCCTTTAGGCCAAAAATGTATTGGTTTGGTCTCATCTGACCAGAACACCTTTTTCCACATGTTTGCTGTGTCCCCCACGTGGCTTCTCGCAAACGGGACTTTTTATGGCTTTCTTTTACCAATGGCGCTGCTTGTGCATGCGTATCAAGCCGAATGTGCTAGTATGCGCATACTAACACATGACATGGTGACATGGTGTTTTTTTGTTTTTTTTAAACCTGAAAGGCAATCTGTTTACTACCGCTTTACCTTTTTCTGACATCCCATTACATTATATCAAATACAGTGTGCAGTCACGCCATAGACATATGTGATGAAAGTAGGTGACTCTCTTTGTACATCTGTTGTCACCATCCGAAGATCAGATTTTGGAACCTAAAGCCGAGATCACATTTCGCTTTCCTGTAGCAGCCAAAGGATCCCTAAACACTGCAAATGTTTTTTTTTTTGCTGATGATGATCCTGCTGGTTGGGGGTTAGCCTTTTTGTAAGGACAGGTTCTCTTGTTTTCTTCTGTAACTGCCAGGCCCGGATTTCCCACAAGGCCACCGAGGCCAGGCCTCGGGGCGGCAGGGCGTCGAGGGGGGCGGCAGGGGCATGGAGTCCCTTATCTGCTGCCTCTGCTGCTGATGTACACAGTGAGAGGGGTGAGCTGTGCTCTTCCCATCTCAGCTGTGACAGGAGTTCTAGCACAGTGCTAGGACTCCTGTTTTTGGAGGTGACAGGGTCAATAAAGAGAACCTGTCACCTCCAATTGCTATCACTAGGGTTGTCCCGATACCGATACCAGTATCGGTATCGGGACCGATACCGAGTATTTGCGGGAGTACTTGTTCTCCCGCAAATACCCCCGATGCCTAAATAGAATACTCGTATAGC
Source organism: Rana kukunoris (assembly GCA_029574335.1). Lineage (NCBI taxonomy): Eukaryota > Metazoa > Chordata > Amphibia > Anura > Ranidae > Rana > Rana kukunoris. The sequence goes on along the minus strand of CM056049.1, from coordinate 21,959,203 downwards.
ACACCACCACCCCCCCCCCCCCCCCCCCCCCCGTCGCCACCGCACCATCGCCGCATCCCCGCCGCTTAGTTAATGCGGGCGGGGAAGATAACAGCTTTCATTTGAATAGCTGTATCGTTTCCCGCCGCGTCGCACGTAGACACTCCCCCTTGCTCGTGATTGGACAGATCCCGAGCAAGGGGGAGTGTCTATACGTGGCGCGGCAGGAAAAAATACAGCTATTCAAATGAAAGCTGTTATCTTCCCCGCCCGTATTAACTAAGCAGCGGCGATGCGGCATCTAGGTATGTGTGAACTGGCTGCATATATGGGGGATATGGAGGTGACATAGCTGTATATATGGGGGTGACATAGCTGTATATATGGGGGTGACATGGCTGCATATATGGGGGTGACATGGCTGTATATATGGGGGTGACATGGCTGCATATATGGGGGTGACATGGCTGCATATATGGGGGTGACATGGCTGCATATATGGGGGTGACATGGCTGCATATATGGGGGTGACATGGCTGCATATATGGGGGTGACATGGCTGCATTAATGGGGGTGACATGGCTGCATTAATGGGGGTGACATGGCTGCATATATGGGGGATATGGAGGTGACATAGTTGCATATATGGGGGATATGGAGGTGACATGGCTGCATTTGTGGGGGGACATGGCTGCATTTGTGGACACATTTAAAAAAAAAAAAGTATCGGTATTCGGTATTGGCGACTACTTGAAAGAAAGTATCGGTACTTGTACTCTGTCCTAAAAAAGTGGTATCGGGATAACCCTAGCTATCACACAGGGAATTATGTTCTCCTGTGTAATAGCAATAAAGTTAAGTGAAAAAAAAATGCTTAAAGAATAAAAAAAATATTCAAAATAAGAAAATTATATAAAAAAAGTAAACAAGCTACGCATATAAAATAATAAAAAATAAAATAGAAAGTAAAAAAAAATATTTGAACTAACTGTGCCGCCCCTGCCATCTGGTTGCCATTCTCTGTTGATTGGGGGGGGGGGGGGGTTCGGTTGGCAGGGAGGGGGTGCATTGCGGAACCTGGCCTTGGGGCGGCAGGAAGAGCAAATCTGGCCCTGGTAACTGCAACATCTATTTCCACTAATGGACTCCATGGAATAGCTGCAGCTTAAGTGTTGTGAAGAGCGAGCTTTGCGCTGAGCTTTGTTCCCATCTCTAACCCGGTCTATTCTGAGCCGGCGTTGGGAATCCAGGCAGGTGTAGAGATGCAAACGATCCCCCTGTGATGTATTGCTGTCACACATCAAGCTGGAAGACTTGTATAAAGGGAAGACATTACAGCCATGCGATGTAATAAGGGAGAGCCAGCAGGGTGCTCAATTGTACAGGGGGGGGGGGGGGGGGGGGAGTACTGTATAAATAGCAGACATTAAGGACGGAAATGTCATTCAATAAATCACAGACTTAAAAAGCTATTCGCACTTCCAGGGAGTTTTAATGTGGCTGAAAGCAGAAGTGCAGAAGAGAGTCTTTAACTCTTCAGAGCCGGGTTCGTGGTTCACGCTCCTGATTTCTGATTATTACCCGTCTCTGATAACTTAGAATTAAATATCTGTGTTGTAGGAGACAAGAAAACCTAAAACATAAAGTCCATAATGCAGAGAGGACCACTTCCATACCGGGGGGCACTTATACACACCTTCTTGCCCAGGCCCATTCTCAGCTTTCGGCGCTGTCGCAATTTGAATGACAATTGCGCGCTCATGTGACGCTGTAACCAAACACATTTTTTATCATTTTATTCCCACAAATAGAGCTTTCTTTTGGTGGTATTTGATTATCTCTGCGGTTTTTATTTTTTGCGCAAAAAAAAGTTTTCTTTGTTTGCTATTTTTTTTTTTTGTAAAAAGATAACTTTTCTTGTTCAATGACGGGCACTGATATGGCTGCACTAATAAGGCAGCACCGATGCGGTGGCACTGATAGGCGACACTGGGCACTGATTGGTGGCACTGGAACATACCTCCCAACTTCCTGAGATGGGAATGAGGGACACCTATCGACAAAAATATGCAGGCATAGGACACACCCCCTTGCCACGCCCCTTAAAGGAGAATTGTACAAAAAACAAGATTGGTTAAACCCACAAGTGCTTTTTTTTTTTTTACCACTACTGTTCCTTTATATCGGCTTTCAGAATTTACAAATGCAGCGATTTAGAAATCAGATGAAAGGTTTAGCGATGGGAAACACTTTTTGATAGATAAAATGTGCATGTTATATACAACTCTATAGATCAGATCAAAATGAGGGACAAATTGGGAGAATGAGGGACAGAGGGACATTTCTCCAAATCAGGGACAGTCCCTCGAAATCAGGGACAGTTGGGACCTATGCTGGAATGTGGCACTGTTGGGCACCAATAGGTGTCACTGATGGGTACTTATGGGTGGCACTGATAGGTGGCATTGATGGGCACTGATGACTGATAGGTGGCATTGAAATGCGTTTCATACTGGTGCCAATCAGTTCTGGGCACTGATTGGCACATATTTTGCATGTATTTACACATGTGGATGGCCATGGGGGATGTACCCGGTGGTCACAACTTCCCTTGTGGTCCAGTGTGGGCATCAGTGGGGGGCTGCGATGATAAACAATCAGCGCAACCCCCCATCCCTCGTCCGTCAGGAGAGCCGCCGATCGGCTCTCCTCTACTCGCGTTTGTCAGACGCGAGTGAGGAAAGGCCGATCGATCAACGGCTCTTCCTGTTTACATTGTGATCAGCTGTGATTGGACACGGCTGATCAGGTGGTAAAGAGCCTCCGCCAGCGTTTTTCTTCAGCCAGACTAACTACCGGATGTACTCGAGTATAAGCCAATTCGAATATAAGCCGAGGCACCTAATTTTACCACAAAAAACTGGGGAAACTTATTGACTCGAGTATAAGCCTAGGGTGTCCATCTGCATGCCTCCCTGTGCCCATCTGCATGCCTCACTGTGTCCATGCCTCACTGTGTCCATGCCTCACTGTGTCCATGCCTCACTGTGTCCATGCCTCACTGTGTCCATGCCTCACTGTGTCCATGCCTCACTGTGCCCATGCCTAAACTGACATTTAACATATGAGTCTATGGAAGGGGTGCCCGGCTTTGAAAAATCAGTGCTCCCCAGCGGTAGGTCCTCCCAGACAACAAGCTTTGCAGACTTGTAGAGGAAGAGGGGCTACATGTGTGCCAAGTTCTGGGTCCAGGGGACCTACGACCGGCCGGTACCGGGTCCCCAAAGTCACCGGAGAAATTAGTCTAACATTGAAGTCTATGGAAGGGGTGCCCGGCTTTGAAAAACCGGTGCTCCCCTGCCATAGGTCCCCCGGACAAGAAACTTTGCACACTTGTAGAGGAAGAGTGGGGCTACGTGTGTTCCAAGATTGGGGTCCATGGCTGGGTGGTACTGGGCTGGGTGGTACTGGGTCCCCAAAATCTGGGAGATGAGGCGCAAAAAGGTGACTCTAGTATAAGCCGAGGGGGGCATTTTCAGCACAAAAAATGTGCTGAAAAACTCGGCTTATACTCTAGTATATATGGTATGTAACGATGAATGGGCGCCCTTAATGTGATGGGTCCCCTTACTGGAAAACTTGGTAGGTGCAACGGGGAGGAGTGAAAGGACACAGCTGCCTGTGTCCCAATATACTGTTGATTTTGACGTGTAGATCTACACCCCGATGACCACAGACTCTGCAGCGGTTATTCTGAAGTTTAAAAAGTCTCTCGGATTTGATCGCACTTCTCTGCGTAAAGATGTAAACGTCTTTCAAGCGCAACATAATTCTGGCAACATTTGCCCGCCGCTTCATCTTGTAGGACATTAAAGTAAACTGCATGACAAAAGAGACGGGCGCATGACAGATTTCAGGTAATTCAGCTAAATTCAGCACTGAAGGATGGATTGTGCTGTCATCAATGTACACACGTCTACTCAGGCTTGGCTTTTCTCTCTTAGTCCCATTTGTTATTGTGATGTATTCCGCAAGAGGCCTCGTAAAACATGTCAGCCGGCTAAAAATGGTTTGACGCACAGCCGTGTCAGCCTGCCGCTGTCCGGTGCCGCCGCTGTTCAGGAGACTCAGAATGATCCATTCAGTCTCTGGTTAAAGGGAACCTGAGATGGTAGAGACATACGGGAGATTACCATACAACATACCTAACATGATATTGAGCAAATATGAGATGGCGTTGTGATACTCGAAAACCATATGTATATTTTATATATATATATATATACACAAACACGCACTATATTCCCAAAAGTATTGGGACATCTGCCTTTACATAAACTTTAATGCCATCCCAGTCTTGGTCCATAGGGTTCAAAGGCCCACCCTTTGCAGCTATAACACCTTCACCTCTTCTACGAAGGCCGTCCACAAGGTTTAGGAGTTTGTCTAGAGCACAGGTGCCATTTCATGTGGCCCTCGCACCTCTCCTGCAGCTGCAGGAGAGCTCCAGCCCTCCTCTGGTCCTCCACCAGACCCGTACTTTCTGCTTTCAAGCAATGCATCCAGCTTCTTCCCCGCAGAATCTTAAGAAAAGGGGGGTGCACTGTGATGTAAGGGAGACTGGGGGACTCAACTTCTGATGGTGGGGTGGATCTTGAGATCTAATGTAAGGGGAGGGGATGCGCTGGACATCTAATCTTACAGATACAACCGGCCCTTTTGAGGGCAATCATAATGCTCATGCGGCCCCCAATGAAATTGAGTTTGACACCTATGGTCTATAGCAGGGATATGCAATTAGCGGACCTCCAGCTGTTGCAGAACTACAAGTCCCATGAGGCATAGCAAGACTGACAGCCAGAGGCATGATGGGACTTGTAGTTTTGCAACAGCTGGAGGTCAACTAATTGCATATCCCTGGTCTATAGAAATGTTTGACCATTCTTCCAGAAGTACATTTGTGAGGTCAGGCACTGGTGTTCGAAGTGAAGGCCTGGTTCGCAGTTTTCACTCACATTCATCCCAAAGGTTCCATCAGGTTGAGGTCAGGACTTCTGTGCAGGCAACTCAAGTCCCTCCACCCCAAACTCGCTCATCCATGTTTTTATGGCCTTGCTTTGTGCACTGGTGCGCCGTCATGTTGGAACAGGAAGGGGCCGTCCCCAAACTGTTCCCACAAAGTTGGGAGCATGAATTTTTCCGAAATGTCTTGGTATGCTGATGCCTTGAAGCCTCCTACACACGATTGGATTTCCATCGGACAAATCTATGGAATTTTGTCCGCAGGGCGTTGAACGTGAACTTGGTATGCATACAGATGACCTCCTCTGTAACTCTAAACTGGTAACCTGTAAAAAATTTAAAGCGTCGCCTATGGAGATTTTTAAGTAACAAAGTTTGGCGCCATTCCACTTGTGCGCAATTTTAAAGCGTGACAAGTTAGGTATCTATTTATTTGGCGTAACATCTTTCATATTTTACCAAAAAATTGGGTTAACTTTACTGTTTTGTTGTTTTTTAATTCATGAAACTATTTTTTTTACAAAAAAAAGGCGTTTGAAAAATTATTGCGCAAATACCGTGCAAGATAAATAGTTGCAATGAGCAGCGTTTTATTCCCTAGGGTGTCTGCTAAAAAAAACATATATAATGTTTGGGGGTTCTGATTCCTTGAAAGTGACAGGGTCGTCTTTCTTAAGAGGATTTATAGGCACGTTTTGGTTCACCCCATGCATTTTAAAATGATCCCCCTTCCTTTAATTCAGCCCATTTGATTTAATTGTATCCAAGATTTTACACGGATTTGCCACAACTTGGGCAAGGTTGAGATAACCCATCTTTATGAGGGCACTACCTGCTCTCTTTGCTGATGGGCTTGGTACCTATAAAAAGAGGGGAGTCGGATTGTTTCAGAAACAGATAATGGCGTCTCACAATCCCAAGTAGTCAATGAAAATAAAAAGAAAGAGAATGAGAGGGACACAACTCTCCCATAATCAGGGATTTTTAGTGAGAGACGTCAATGCTGTTTAAAGGTAAGCACACTGGACACATGTAGTTGAAAAAATTTATCAAAATGTATTAACAAACATTAAAAGCAGATAACGGTAATCAAATGTTAAGCATGGACCACAATAGTTACACAAACGAGGTATAGCGAGATGCAGATGGCCAACAAGTTTCACAAAGTTGTGCTTCATCAGGGCCTTGCACCCATCTTTAGTGTTGTGTGGTCTAATCTGCTAAAAACTAAACAGCGTCTACAGAGCGGATGCACCAGTTCCTGTTAGGGACCCCATCGGAAAGCATACGCCGTTTTCAGACTGCCTAGTTAACCTGCTTACTGCAAGTCACTATGCTACGCTACCCTACAAGTTTCGCACAGTTGTGCTTCATCAGGTCCTTGCACCCATCTTTAGTTTTGTGTGGTCTAATCTGCTAAAAACGGAATAAACCGAGCGCAGCCCATAGGTCCCGATACTGGGAGGAACAATCAGTTCAGCAATACCAGTGGTAGCCAGATCCACTGGATAAAGGGGTGTGGATATTAGATCGTTCAGGTCACCATCGAAAGACCAGAATCTGTAGGGTAGTGTAGCATAGTGACTTGCAGTAAGCAGGTTAACTAGGCAGTCCAAAAACGGCGTAAGCTTTCCGATGGGGTCCCTAACAGGAACTGGTGCATCCGCTCTGTAGACGCCAATTAGTTTTTAGCAGATTAGACCACACAACACTAAAGATGGGTGCAAGGCCCTGATGAAGCACAACTTTTTGAAACTTGTTGGCCATCTGCATCTCGCTATACCTCGTTTGTGTAACTATTGTGCTCCATGCTCAACATTTGATTATCTGCTTTTAATGGTTTATTCATACATTTTGATACATTTTTTCATCTACATGTGTCCAGTGTGCTTACCTTTAACCACTTAAGGACCACCTCCTGCACATATACGTCGGCAGAATGGAACGGCTGGGCACAAGCACGTACAGGTACGTCCTCTTTAAGTGCCCAGCCATGGGTCGAGCGCCCGCGACACGGTCTGAAGCTCCGCTGACCCGATCGCCACTGGAGTCCCGCGATCGGTCCTTGGAGCTGAAGAACGGGGAGAGCTGTGTGTAAACACAGCTTCTCCGTTCTAAACTGTGGTGCCGTCATCGATCGTGTGATCCCTTTCATAGGGAAACCCAATCGATGACGTCACACCTACAGCCACACCCCCCTACAGTTAGAAACGCAGATTAGGTCACACATAACCCCTTCAGCGCCCCTTGTGGTTAAATCCCAAACTGCAATTGTCATTTTCACTGTAAACAATGCATTTTTTGCTGTGAAAATGACAATGGTCTCAAAAATGTGTCTGAAGTGTCCGCCATAATGTCGCAGTCACGAAAAAAATCGATGATCGCCGCCATTAGTAGCAAAAAAAAAAAAAATATTAAAATGCAATAAAACTATCCCCTATTTTGTAAACGCTATAAATTTTGCGCAAACCAATCGATAAACGCTTATTGCGATTTTTTTTATTTTTTTTTTTTATACCACAAATAGGTAGAAGAATACGTATCGGCCTAAACTGAGGGGAAAAAAATGTTTTATATATTTTTGGGGGATATTTATTATAGCAAAAAATATTGAATTTTTTTCAAAATTGTCGCTCTATTTTTGTTTATAGCGCAAAAAATAAAAACCGCAGAGGTGTTTAAATACCACCAAATAAAAAGCTCTATTTGTGGGGAAAAAAGGACGCCAATTTTGTTTGGGAGCCACGTCGCACGACCGCGCAATTGTCAGTTAAAGCGTCGCAGTGCCGAATCGCAAAAACTGGCCAGGTCCTTTAGCTGCCTAAAGGTCCGGGTCTTAAGTGGTTAAACAGCATTGACGTTTCTCACTAAAAATCCCTAATTATGGGAGAGTTGTGTCCCTCTCATTCTATTTTTATTTTCATGGGCTTGGTACCCAGGTGGACTTACAGGGAGATGCACGAGGTGGACTTCACCATTGTGGGGATGTGACCAGAGGTCCACAGTGCAGTTAGGATGGAGTTTGCAGAATTTCAGGTAAGCGCCCATTTCTGTCCCTGCTTGGTGAATAATAAAATGTACATGTGGGCACTTGCAGATGGTCAACTTGTATATAGGAGCTGGTGGAGCAGAACATCCCAGTTTCCAGTATATTGCTTTATGATGATGTATTTTTTTAATGATAAATATACATTAAAAGTGACCAGCGTGATATAAATCACATCGATGTGGTGGTCCTTGGGGCAGCCATATTTGCGCATACAACCTTTTGCTTCCTGGTTTTCGCCTTGCCGATCCTCTTATGTTCTTATGTCAATTGCAAGTATACCCTACGGGGTCGGTCTGATTGAAAACCATAAATTCTGTTTAGTTTGCAGTGATATGGGACTCCGAGGTTGCCTAGGCTTTAGGTCATACGAGGGAGCTCGGTAGCAGCAATTGTATTTATTTTTCATTAAAATAATGTGAATTGATAATGTTGAGATGCCCTATAGATTCATGTGAGGTGAGAAATGTTATTAGCAACATCAGCCTATTGAGAGGATTCATCCAGATAGGGTCATTATTTCTGATTTCTTCTAGAGTTTGCTCAAGCGTGTTCACAAAGATGGGCCATATTGCAGAGAGCCATATAATATCTTATGCAGGCGCACATTCTAAGAGGTAGGGGGACCACATATGGACAGATCACGGTTTTTATTTGCACTTAGAGTAGTGGTGGTCATCTTTCTTAATATAGGGGGCTTCAACGGCAGCTCCTAACCGCTTAATGACCGCCTCCTGTATATTTACGTCAGCAGAGTGGCACGAACAGGCATAAGAACAAATATACACGTCCCCTTTTAAGATGCCGCCGTGTGGTCGCGCGCCTCCACTTAGTCCATGAGCCCGACCGTGGGTCCTGTGGACTCGATCGCATCTCCCCGCTCTATCTCTCTGCGAGACTATTGCGTGTGCCCCCGCGGCGATTGAGTCCGCGGGACCCACGGACAGACTAAGCAGAGGCACGCAACAACACGTCTGCCTAGTAGTGGTGCAACGGATCACTGATGATCCGTGATCGAAATGGGTCACCCCCTTCGGATCGGCACACACTGTGATTCGTGGTTTGCCACTGCGGCCATAACATTAGGAAAGGCAGCGGCTTCGGCCTAGCTCTTGGTACACTTGGCGGCGGACCTCCTTTCTGTTTACACCCACAGAGAAGGAGGAGCCCGCACTCGTGGGACACACACGCACACCGCTGGGAGTTATACTGATGGGGGTTGTCTGTACTACTGGGGGGGTGTCTGTACTACTGCTGGGGGTTACTGTCTGTATTACAGGGGTGTCTGTACTGAGGGGGGGTCTGTACTGAGGGGGGGAGTACTGCTGGGGAGGGTCTGCACCTAGGGAGGGGGTCTTTACTGAGGGGGGACAATTGTTGGTGGGGGGGGGGGGGTGACGCCATTTTTTTTGCACTTAGTGACGCCACTACAGTGGGGGAGATGTGGATATTACAGTGGGGGAGGGGGGAGATGTGGATATTACAGTGGGGGGAAGATGTGGATATTACAGTGTGGGGGGGGGGGGATATGTGGATATTACAGTGGGGGAGAATTATTATTTTTTTGATCCGAAAAATTATCCGATCCATGACTCTGATCCGGAGAACGATCCGAACTGTGAGTTTTTTGATCCGTTGCACCCCTACTGCCTAGTGACAATGACACTGATCTCCCCTCCATGTAGACAGAGCAGAGATTAGTGTCATATGACAGAGCCCATCCCCCCTACAGTAAGAAGCACTCCCTAGGAAACTCTTAACCCCTACAGCGCCACCTACTGGTTAACCCCTTCACTGCCAGTATCATTTTTACAGTAATCAGCGCATTTTTATAGCACTGATCGCTGTAAAAATGACAATGGTCCCAAAAATATGTCTGATGTGTCCGCCATAATGTCGCAGTCGCGATAAAAATCGCTGATTGATACTAATAAAAGAAATGTTTCTGCAGTGAGGTGAGACAACCAATATGGTGAGGTGGGCTCAGAGGAGCTTAAAAAATCCTCCCCCAGCCCTTGAGTCGAATTAACGCATTTTATAATTTACTAGAAGTTTTGTTTTTTTTGTTTTTTTGGGATCGGTTTGAGTCCCTGGATGACCTGTCGGCCACCTGTACTCACAATCTTCAGAGATTTAGGCAAGCTACAAATTTCCTGAACTTGCTGTAGGTCCCCCGCCACCCGCTGTACCCAGCGTAGCATCAATTACCGATGAGCAATCACAGCTCTTCTAGCTCCAAGTTTTTATTTCAGACAACTTTCGCTTTCAAGTGGATTTAACTGTCTCCGAATGGACGTTTGCTTTTATTGTCTGCGAGAAGTGGCTGCGCCTTCATAAAGAAGCGCTTTAATGCAGTTGCACCGTGCCCCAGCCTAAAGATTTGTAAATAAGACCCCATTAGAAGCCCCGTGACTGCGCCTACCATTGCTCCCAGCGGCCTTTTGTAATGTCCATTAACGCCTTTCCCGAACGTCGGCTCTCATTTTCCAGGACCATTTAGCCAAAGCGCGCGATTATTTAGAAAGTTAATTCATGCATGCGAAAATGTAGCTTAAGTAATGCGAGGGGTGGAAGGTAAAGCTCCGAGGAGACCGCAGTCCTTTCTGTTGTTTAATGATCAGCCATAATTAACTTGCAAATTTGAAATAATTAGAACAAATTAAAGGTATTTAACTTCCCATCCCTGAAGAAAAATTCAAATTGCACCAAACTCTGCTCTAAATTATTCACAACGTGGAGGTGTTTGCAGCGGTGCCGTGTGTGTTTTTTATGGCTGTTTTGAATAATAGGAGCAATCTGTGTGCGGCTTTTTTTCTTTTTTTTCTTTACCTTTTCAGCAGCGTGTCTGCTCTCTTTAGATAGCGGATTAATTTGGCGTGTAGGGATGTGCAGCCCTATGAACAACAGGGGTAATTTTCAAAAAAATAAGTTAAAGAATATGTTCACCTTTTGTAAAAAAAAAATAATTCACATCCTTTTGCAGGTGAAAAAAATTATTATTATTATTATTTTACTAGAAGCCTGCAAATCATTGCACCCGCAACCAGCAGATCACGGGTCCCTTGCTGGGCTCCTTGCAGAGACTGATCACTGGTGCCTTGCTGGGCTCCTTGCAGAGACTGATCACGGGTCCCTTGCTGGGCTCCTTGCAGAGACTGATCACTGGTGCACTGCTGGGCTCCGTGCAGACACTGATCACGGGTGCCCTGCTGGGCTCCGTGCAGAGACTGATCACGGGTGCCCTGCTGGGCTCCGTGCAGAGACTGATCACGGGTGCCCTGCTGGGCTCCGTGCAGAGACTGATCACGGGTGCCCTGCTGGGCTCCGTGCAGAGACTGATCACGGGTGCCCTGCTGGGCTCCGTGCAGAGACTGATCACGGGTGCTCTGCTGGGCTCCTTGCAGAGACTGATCACTGGTGCCCTGCTGGGCTCCTTGCAGAGACTGGTCACGGGTGCCCTGCTGGGCTCCTTGCAGAGACTGATCGCGGATCCCTTGCTGGGCATCTTGCAGAGACTGATCGCGGGTTCCCTGCTGGGCTCCGTGCAGAGACTGAGTACGTGTCCCTTGCTGGGCATCTTGCAGAGACTGATCACGGGTGTCCCTTGCTGGGCTCCGTGCAGAGACTGATCACGGGTGTCCCTTGCTGGGCTCCGTGCAGAGACTGATCACGGGTGTCCCTTGCTGGGCTCCTTGCAGAGACTGATCACGGGTTCCCCCGCTGGGCTCCTTGCAGAGACTGGTTGCGGGTCCCTTGCTGGGCTCCTTGCAGAGACTGGTTGCGGGTCCCTTGCTGGGCTCCTTGCAGAGACTGGTTGCGGGTCCCTTGCTGGGCTCCTTGCAGAGACTGGTTGCGGGTCCCTTGCTGGGCTCCTTGCAGAGACTGGTTGCGGGTCCCTTGCTGGGCTCCTTGCAGAGACTGATCATGGTTGCACTGCTGGGCTCCTTGCAGAGACTGATCATGGTTGCACTGCTGGGCTCCTTGCAGAGACTGATCATGGTTGCACTGCTGGGCTCCTTGCAGAGACTGATCATGGTTGCACTGCTGGGCTCCTTGCAGAGACTGATCGCGGGTTCCCTGCTGGGCTCCGTGCAGAGACTGATCGAGGGTGCCCTGCTGGTCTCCGTCTCTGCAAGGGACCCGAGATCGGTCTCTGCAAGGAGCCCAGCAAGGGACCCGCGATCAGTCTCTGTAAGGAGCCCAGCAGTGCACTCAGGGGCCAAGTCTTGGGGAGAAAAAAGTGTGGGAACTCCGATATGAAGGCAGGTGAAGAAACTGCACCCTGTGTAGGATCAGCCCTGGGCTCAGGCGGCTCGTCTGCTCGAGTCCTGCAAAGAGAACAGCGTTCCTGCTGGGAAAAAAGTGTAGGGACGCCGTTCCCACAGGACTCGAGCCCTGCACTGCTGGGCTCCTTGGAAGCACTGTGCTGTATAACATGCTTTAAGGGAACAGGATTTTTTTTATAAATTATTTGGATTAAAAAACACTTTTTAAAGTAAAGAACTCTGCTCTGCAAGCACCCCACAACCACATGCAAAACACAGCGCTCTAGTGCAGGGTGGTGAGGAGACATAGATCTGAGGGTTGCTGAACATCTATAGTGTTGTCCATTATATCCATTAATAAAGTTTTTGTATTTTCACTACACCCCAGCTAGGTTTTTAGATACCTACTTTTTGAGGGGTCACCTGACACGTGGTTTGCTTTTACCAGGACTGTGATTAACCCCCAGAGAAGTGCCTTACCTTCTGATATGATCGCTGATCTTAATTGTCAGGAGCTGGGCTGCACCCATAAAAAAAAAAAATTTAAGCCCCAATATATAACTTTTTGGCCCCCCCAAAGTTATATATTTGTGGCTTAAAAACATTTTTTTGCATGCATTTTTTTTTTTTTTTTAGGTAACTTCTGTTTATAGGGTGACTGCATTGTACTAATTCTGTCCGGTTTCTTACAGCCCTGTGATGCCACTATCGGTAGGACTCCCCACTCCTCCTCCATCCAGTAAGAACAGGAAGAAAGTGCGCAGCCCCAACAGAACAAACTCGGGGAAGAAATCGGCCGCACTCAAGTCACTGGTCCCGCCAGAGGGTGTTTGTAAAGGTGAGAATTTGCTTTGTGGACAGAAAATCCATCTGTTCTTTCTTGTGTGTTCAGCATTCACAATCCTATATATCTGTTCAAATGCTGTTTTTATAGTTTTAACGTATAAAGGAAGGCAAGACTTTTTTTTTTTTATTTTTATTTGGACAGAGTGGAGAACGACTAGCCACACTTAAGTTTTTTTTTTGCTGTTTGTGCCCCATTTAGGTAGATTCACCCTTTGTATTTGTCCTGATTATCATTAACCACTTGCTGACCGCCGCATATATTATATGCCAGCAGAATGGCACAGCTGCACAGAGTGACATACCTGTACGTCCCTTTGAATTTGCCACTGGCGGCACACGCGTGCCCGGTGTGCGTGCCCGCGGACTCGGTGTCCGCCGGGTGCCCGCGATCATCTCACAGATCGGCAGAACCATTTCCCTGTTCTGCCTTGTGATAGGGCACTGATATGTTGCTCCCTGTAATCGGCAGCAGTGATCAGTGTTGTGTCACAGTAAGCCCCACCCCCACAGTTAGAAATACTCCCTAGGACACAGTTAACCCCTTCTTAGCCCCCCTAGTTAACCCCTTCCCTGCCAGTCAAATTTTCACAGTAATCAGTGCATTTTTTATAGCACTGATTACTGTATAAATGTGAATGGTCCCAAAATACCATCAAACGTGTCCGATGCAATATCGCAGCCACGATAAAAAATAGCTGATCGCCGCCATTACTAGTAAAAAAATATAATAAAAATGACATAAAACTTTGTAGACGCTATAACTTTTTTTTTGCGCAAACCAATCAATAATTGCTTATTGCGATTTCCCTGTTCTGCCTAGTGATAGGGCACTGATCTGCTGCTCCCTGTCATCGGGAGCAGTGATCACTGTTGTGTCACTTGTAGCCCTTCCCCCACACAGTTAGGCACCTTTCACACTAGGGCGGGAGGCGCGGTGGCGTATAGTGGCGCTAAAAATAGCGGCGCTATACCGTCGGAATTGCCGCGGGGGTTCGGCCATTATCGGTGCAGTATTATCCCCCGCTAGTGGCCGATAAAGGGTTAATACAGCCCGCAATGCGCCGCTGCAGAGGCGTATTGCAGACGTTATTACCACTCCTTCCCATGGTTTTAAATGGGAAGGAGTGGTATACATACCGCTCCAAAGATGCTGCTTGCAGGAGATTTTTTTCTCTCCTGCCCTCGGGCCTTTACATTCAGAAGGCAGGGCAGGAGTTTTTCAGGCAGTATTTAGGCGCTGTTTTTAGCGCTGTACCGCCTGAAAAAATCAGTGTGAAAGGGGCCTTAGAATCACTCCCTAGGACACACTCACCCCCTTCATCGCCCCCTAGTGGTTAATCCCTTTCCTGCCAGTGGCTTTTACACAGTAATCGGTGCATTTTTATAGCACTGATCGCTGTATAAATGACAATGGTCGCAAAATAGTGTCCGATATGTCCGCCATAATGTCGCAGTCACGATAAAAATTGATGATCACCGCCATTACTAATAAAAAAAAAAAAGTCCATAAATCTATCCACTATTTTGTACTTTTGCGCACACAAATCAATATATGCTTATTGCGTATTTTTTATCAATATGTAGAATACATTTTTGGGGGATATTTATTTGAACAGTATTCAGTGCATTTTAAATGTGAATGGTCCCAAAAATGTGTCAAAAGTGTCTGATTTGTCTGCCGCAATATCGCAGTCCCAAGAAAAAATCGCAGATCACGGCCATTACTAGTAAAAAATAATAAAAATGCCATAAATCTATCCCCTATTTTGTAGCCGCTATTTTTTTTAATTACCAAAAATATGTAGCATACACATCGGCCTAAACTGAGAAAAAAATAGCTTTTTTTTAAAAAAAAAAACGGGGCTATTTGTTACAGCAAAAAGTAGAAAATATTATAAAAAAATTTTCCAAAATTGTCGCTCTTTTTTTTTTTGTTTATAGCGCAAAAAATAAAAACCGCAGAGGTGATCAAATACCACCGAAAGAAAGCTCTGTAGTGCCGAATCACAAAAAATGGCCTAGTCATTGGGCAGCCAAATCCTCATGGGCTGAATTGGTTAAAAGAAAATCCCAAATTTTGGGTTGTCTCCTGAAAAGTAGTAGAGGGGAAATCTTCCAATGGGGAGACTAGTTCTGGGGACCTGGGGATTCCCTTAATTTGCAGGGATTTTCTCTCACTTCCTGTTTGTCTATGAGGCAGGAAGTGAAAATAAATCTCCCTAATGGGGGACAATGCTTCTTGCCATTGCTGTTCTCTGGAACCATCGTTTTGGATATGAGAGGCAAGTGACTTCCTGAGGAAGTAAGCTGCCTTCCTACTACGCATGTGCGAGATTGCGTGGTGCTTCTGGAACTGGTTCTGCAGCCTCCTGGGATGCATGTCCCAGGAGGCTGCGGGTCGGGGGCATGGGCAGGGGTAATGCCTAAGTACACGTCAGTCTCACCTTAGCGAGAATTAAAGAAGTGGGTGCCGGTATCTGTCAAAAAAGTACCTGCTCCCCATAAAAAAAGTCAAGCTTGTTCTTAATGGGGTTGGGGAGTTGAATAAGCACCACTTTCGAGTGAAGGTTCCGCTTTACGCACTGTATGTGTATATAATATAAGCAGTGCTGGGACAAGGCCATCCAGGGCAAAGATGCCAAACCCATCTCATCTCTACAGTAAGCCATTGCACCCAGGGCAGCCGTCCCTCCGATCCACCCCTTGTAGAAGGAATAGAAGCAAGGCACCCCCATCTCTACAGTAAGCCATTGCACCCAGGGCAGCCGCTCCTCCGATCCACCCCTTGTAGAAGCAAGGCTCCCCCATCTCTACAATAAGCCATTGCACCCAGGGCAGCCAACCCTCCGAACCACCCCTTGTAGAAGGAATAGAAGCAAGGTGCCCCCATCTCTACAGTATGCCATTGCACCCAGGGCAGCTGCCCCTCCGATCCACCACTTGTAGAAGGAATAGAAGCAAGGCATCCCCATCTCTACAGTATACCATTGCACCCAGGGCAGCTGCCCCTCCGATCCACCACTTGTAGAATGAATAGAAGCAAGGTGCCCCCATCTCTACAGTATACCATTGCACTCAGGGCAGCCGCGCCTCCGATCCACCCCTTGTAGAAGGAATAGAAGCAAGGCATCCCCATCTCTACAGTAAGCCATTGCACCCAGGGCAGCCGCCCCTCCGATCCACCCCTTGTAGAAGGAATAGAAGCAAGGCACCCCCATCTCTACAGTAAGCCATTGCACCTAGGGCAGCCGCGCCTCCGATCCACTCCTTGTAGAAGGAATAGAAGCAAGGCACCCCCATCTCTACAGTAAGCCATTGCACCTAGGGCAGCCGCCCCTCCAATCCACTCCTTGTAGAAGGAATAGAAGCAGGGCATCCCCATCTCTACAGTAAGCCATTGCACCCAGGGCAGCCGCTCCTCCAATCCACCCCTTGTAGAAGGAATAGAAGCAGGGCACCCCCATCTCTACAGTAAGCCATTGCACCCAGGGCAGCCGTCTCTCCAATCCACTCCTTGTAGAAGGAATAGAAGCAAGGCATCCCCATCTCTACAGTAAGCCATTGCACCCAGGGCAGCCGCCCCTCCGATCCACCCCTTGTAGAAGGAATAGAAGCAGGGCACCCCCATCTCTACAGTAAGCCATTGCACCTAGGGCAGCCGCGCCTCCGATCCACTCCTTGTAGAAGGAATAGAAGCAAGGCATCCCCATCTCTACAGTAAGCCATTGCACCTAGGGCAGCCGCCCCTCCAATCCACTCCTTGTAGAAGGAATAGAAGCAAGGCATCCCCATCTCTACAGTAAGCCATTGCACCTAGGGCAGCCGCACCTCCGATCCACTCCTTGTAGAAGGAATAGAAGCAAGGCATCCCCATCTCTACAGTAAGCCATTGCACCCAGGGCAGCCGCCCCTCCGATCCACCCCTTGTAGAAGGAAAAGAAGCAGGGCACCCCCATCTCTACAGTAAGCCATTGCACCCAGGGCAGCCGCCCCTCCAATCCACTCCTTGTAGAAGGAAAAGAAGCAGGGCACCCCCATCTCTACAGTAAGCCATTGCACCCAGGGCAGCCGCCCCTCCGATCCACCCCTTGTAGAAGGAAAAGAAGCAGGGCACCCCCATCTCTACAGTAAGCCATTGCACCCAGGGCAGCCGCTCCTCCAATCCACCCCTTGTAGAAGAAATAGAAGCAAGGTGCCCCCATCTCTACAGTATACCATTGCACCCAGGGCAGCTGCCCCTCCGATCCACCACTTGTAGAATGAATAGAAGCAAGGCGCCCCCATCTCTACAGTATACTATTGCACCCAGGGCAGCCGCCCCCCCGAATATGAGAGAGGGGTCTACTATAAGCAGAGTTGCTACAGTTGGATACATAAATAGATCAGTAAGGTTTTGACTTGTATCTGAATCTTTTGTTGCAATAGGAATTTGCTCCTTGCCCACCCCACCCCACCCCCGTACTCTTTGCTATTCAAATGAAAATGTGATGTTTAGAAATCCTAGCTACAATTTTCCACCCCCCATTGTTGGAAACTGAACTTTTGTCCTTGGCATTGTCCCAGTTGTCTTTACTTTCCAAGCCCTCCTAACCTTTCCTACCCTTCCCTTTTTTTTTTTTTTGCTTCTATTTCTGTTGCTACCAAATTACACAAAGTCTGAAATTGCAAAGATTTCATCTGGAAGAGAAAAAATATCCAGTATTGCCCTCCAAGGTTGTCCTTACATTAAAAAGACTTTATTTATTTTTTCAAATAGTCCAAATAGTGTCGACAGGTTGAACCCAAACAGCAGGCAAGGTTAATCCCTTTCAGCGAGCGGCAACAAAAGCGCGCAGCCGGCAGACAGCTCTTGTCCAGCGAAAATCAATTTCTAATTTTGAAGGCGAATCACTTTTGACTAAGAGGGGTTTGGGCCCTATTACTACTTCCCCCCGTATGGGCTGCTGAAGTGCGAGTGTATTGTGCCGCCCGCTCTTCATTCACTGTCATTCTCTGCCACTTCAGACCTTGGATTAGCCGCGCCAATCAATGGAGGCACTTTCTTCAAGACGACTTTATGAGCTGCGCTTGTTCTAGTGTTTACCTGCACGGAATTGTCAATATTTTCCTGCTAATTTAATGTTCCCAGGGGGGCTTTTATTATCAATACTTGGGGGCATAACGCCGAAAATCCCATAACTCTTTTAAAGCAGTGTTTGCTTTACGGAGCTTAGAGTATCTGAACCCAAAATCACACGTGTAATCTATTAGTTTACTAGTCCTTCGATGTGGTGGCTGCATTTGTATTGGCTTTTCAGGCTTTGTTGCATTATTTTCTCCTGCAAATAACAAACTTCCTGTCCCTGAGTTACATAGTTGCGTTGAAAAAAGTCCATCTAGTTCAACCAACAAATAAAACAATGCCATATATACAATCCTTTACCCACAGTTGATCCAGAGGAAGGCAAAAAAAAACAGCAGAGCATGATCCAATTCGCTAAAATTCCTTACTGATCCCCCGAGAGGCAATCAGATATTCCCTGGATCAACTTTACCTATCAGGCTTAATTTCCATGGACGTTTTTACAGCCACTTTACTGAGCGTTTTTGCAGCTTAAAAACGGCTCTCCATGGTAGTCTATGGCATCATGCCCACCATGACGTTTTTTGAGCTGTAGATGGCTGAGCTGTTTTTTAGCTGCAAAACAAAACCAGGACCAGTGCGTTCTGAAGCTCCAGCAATAGAGCTGTAAAAACGCCAGACATTAAACACTCAAAAATGCGCAAAAACGCTACCGCTGCGTTTTTGAGCTCCAGCTCAAAAAATAAAATAAACATGGACAGTCGCTTTTAAGCTGTAAAAAATTGGCTGTAAAAACGTCCATGGAAATGAAGCCTAAATGTCGGTACCCAGTTATATTACCGTATGTACTCGAATATAACCCGAGGCACCTAATTTTACCACGAAAAAATTGGAAAACTTATTGACTCGAGTATAAGAACAGGGTGTCCATCTGCATGCCTCACTGTGCCCATGCCTCGCTGTGTCCATGATGAGACTGACTTTTAACACAGGAGTCTATGGAAGGGGTGCCCGAGTTAGAAAAATTGGTGCTCCACCGCCGTAGGTCCCCCAGACACCAAACTTTGCACACTTGTAGAGGAAAAATTGGGCTACGTGTGCGCCAAGTTCAGGGTCCAGGGGACCTACGACCAGCCACTACCGAACGAAAAAGTCACTGGAGAAATGACAGTTTAACATGGGAGTCTATGGAAGGGGTGCCCGGCTTTGAAAAATTGGTGCTACCCAGCCGTAGGTCCCCCGGCTGGTATAGGGTCCCCAAAGTCCGGGATATCGGGCACAAAAAGGTGACTCGAGTATAAGCCAAGGGGGGGCATTTTCAGCACAAAAAAACGTGCCGAAAAACTCGGCTTATACTCGAGTACCCTGTTTTCCTGAAAGTAAGACCTACCCTGAAAATAAGACCCAGCGTTATTTTCCAGGAGGGCTGAAATATAAGCCCTAGTTGAAAATGATTGCAAAATACTATAATCCACTCTATTACAGTAGTATATATTGTACAATGTGGTTGTTTCGGTAATATAAATCCAGGGAAGAGAGCTCTGGCGGGTCACAGAAACGCAGAGCAGCGCTAAAACTAACGTATTTGGCACAATTATATTACAAAAAAACACACATCATACAATAT
Source organism: Rana kukunoris (assembly GCA_029574335.1). Lineage (NCBI taxonomy): Eukaryota > Metazoa > Chordata > Amphibia > Anura > Ranidae > Rana > Rana kukunoris. The sequence continues at coordinate 21,939,356 of CM056049.1, read as the reverse complement.
ATAGTTACATAGTTTGTCAGGTTGAAAAAAGACACAAGTCCATCCAGTTCAACCAAAAAATAAATAAAAAAATAACAATAATATCATACAATCCCATATACCCAATTCTATACCCACAGTTGATCCAGATATACTACTGTAATAGAGTGAACTATAGGATTTTGCATGCATTTTAACTCGGTTCACACTGGGGGATTCCTGACAGGCAGGGAGGGAAAGGGGGGAAAGAAGACAACACTTTACATGGTAAGACCTACCCTGAAAATAAGCCCTACTGTGTCTTTTGTTGCCAAAATTAATATAAGACCCCGGCTTATTTTCGGGGAAACACGGTATATACGGTATGTACATTTATGAAAGAATCCAGGCTTTTTTTTTAAAGAAATCTACTGAGCTATCCAGAACCACCTCTGGAGGGAGTCTGTTCCACATTTTCACACCTTTACTGTGAAGAAACCTTTCCGTATTTGGAGATGAGATCTTTTTTCCTCTAGAGGTAAAGAGTGCCCCCGTGTCCTCTGTGATGACCTTAAAGTGAAAAACTCAACACCAAGTTCACTATATGGACCACTTATGTATTTGTACATGTTGATCTATTCCCCCCCAAACCATTTAAGCCCCGGGTCATTTTGCTGGTCAAAGACCGGGCCACTTTTTGCGATTCGGCACTGCATCGCTTTAACTGACAATTGCGCGTGCGACGTGGCTCCCAAACAAACGTCTTTTTTTTAGGTACTTATATAGCACTGTCGATTTACGCAGCGCTTTACATATACAATGTACATTTACATCAGTTCCTCAAGGAGCTTACAATCTAAAGTCCCTAACTCACATTCCTATACTAGGGACAAAGTACCTGGAGGAAACCCACGCAGGCAAAGGGAGAACATGTAAACTCCAGGCAGGTAGTGTCGTGGTTGGGATTCAAACCAGCAACCCTTTTTACTGCTAGGCGAGTGTTACCCACTACACGTTTATTGATCAGTTTGTGCAAAAGTTATAACGTCTACAAAATACGGAATAGTTTTATGGCATTTTTATAAAAAAAACATTTTTTTTTCTTTTAATAGTAATGGTGCCGATTTTTATTGTGAATGCGACATTATGGCAGACACTTTTGACACATTTTTGGGACCATTGTCATTTTTACAGCGATTAGTGCTAAAAAGGCACTGTGGGGGTTAAGTGTGCCCTAGGAAGTGCTTTTAACTGTACGTGGGATGGGCTGTGTGTAACACGACAGTGATCACTGCTTCCGACGCGCGTGCACAATGCCGTTTTTTAACTACTTAAGACCCGGACCAAAATGCAGGTAAAGGACCTTGCCCCTTTTTGCGATTAGGCACTGCGTCGTTTTAACTGTAAATTGCGCGTTCGTGCGACGTGGCTCCCAAACAAAATTAGCGTCCTTTTTTCCCCACAAATAGAGCTTTCTTTTGGTGGTATTTGATCACCTCTGCGGTTTTTATTTTTTGCGCTATAAACAAAAATAGAGCGACAATTTTGAAAAAAATGCAATATTTTTTACTTTTTGCTATAATATCCCCCCAAAATATATATAAAATTATTTTTTTTCCTCAGTTTAGGCCGATTCGTATTCTTCTACCTATTTTTGGTAAAAAAAAAATCACAATAAGCGGTTATCGTTTGGTTTTCGCAAAACTTATAGCGTTTACAAAATAAGGGATAGTTTTATAGCATTTTTATTATTATTTTTTTTTTTTTACTACTAATGGCGGCGATCAGCGATTTTTTTCGTGACTGCGACATTATGGCGGACACTTCGGACAATTTTGACACATTTTTGGGACAATTGTCATTTTCACAGCAAAAAATGCATTTAAATTGCATTGTTTACTGTGGAAATGACAGTTGCAGTTTGGGAGTTAACCACAAGGGGGCGCTGTAGGGGTTATGTGTTCCCTGTGTGTGTTTACAACTGTAGGGAGGTGTGGCTGTAGGTGTGACGTCATCGATCACGTCCCCCTATAACAGGGATGACGCGATCGATGCTGCGGCCACTGATGCTGAGAGCTGTGTTTACACACGGCTCTCCCCGTTCTTTAGCTCCGGGGACCGATCGCCGCACTGCAGCGGCGATCGGGTCCACGAATTCCGCGGTCCCGGTCACGGAGCTTTGGACCGGGTCACGGGAGCGCCCCCGTGACCCACGGCTGGGTACTATTTACCGACGTAAATATACGTGGATGTGCCCAGCTGTGCCATTCTGCCGACGTATATGTGCAGGAGGCGGTCCTTAACCACTTGTCCTCTGCCCACCGTCAAATGACGGCGGGCGGAGGACTCCATTATCCTGACATCACGTCATATGACGTGATGTCCTTCTAAAGCCGCAGGCGGCGCACGCGCACACCCGCCGCTCTGCTGGGATCCCGTGCGAGTGCCCGGCGACAACGATCGCCACCGGGCACACGCGATTGCCCAGTAACTGAGCGGGGACGTGGAGCTCTGTGTGTAAACACAGAGCTCCACATCCTGTCAGGGAGAGAGGAGACCGTTGCTGTGTCCCTTGTACATAGGGACACAATCGGTCACCTCCCCCAGTCACCCCCCCTCCCCCTACAGTTAGAACACTCATAGGATACACATTTAACCCCTTCCCAGCCCCCTAGTGGTTAACCCCTTCACTGCCAGTCACATTTATACAGTAATAAATGCATATTTATAGCATTGTTCACTGTATAAATGTAAATGGTCCCAAAAATGTCAGAAAAGTGTCCGAAGTGTCCGCCATAACGTCGCAGTCCCAATAAAAAAATCGCAGATCGCCTCCATTAATAGTAAAAAAAAAAAAAAAAAAATGCCATAAACTATCCCCTATTTTGTAAACACTATACATTTTGCGCAAACCAATCGATAAACGCTTATTGCATTTTTTTTTTACCAAAAAATATGTAGAAGAATACGTATCGGCCTAAACTGAGGAAAAAAATATATTTTTTTATATATTTTTTGGGTTATTTATTATAGCAAAAAGTTAAAAATATTGCATTTTTTTTTTTAAATTGACGCTCTATTTTTGTTTATAGCGCAAAAAATAAAAACCGCAGAGGTGATCAAATACCACCAAAAGAAAGCTCTATTTGTGGGAAAAAAAGGACGCCAATTTTGTTTGGGAGCCACGTCGCACGACCGCGCAATTGTCAGTTAAAGCGACGCAGTGCCGGAAGCTTAAATTTTGTCTGGGCAGGAAGGGGGTGTAGGTGCACAGTAGGCAAGTGGTTAAGCAGTTAAAGGTGACTTTTATATACGTCCTTTAGTCTGCCCGTGCCATGCTGCAGATGTATATCTATCTGCGGGCGGCAAGTGGTAAATCTCCTCTTCTCAAGAGGAAATACATTCAGTTCCTCTAATCTTTCCTCAAAGCTGAGCTCCTCCATGCCTCTTATCAGTTTGGTTGCCCTTCTCTGCACTTTCCTCGATATCCTTTTTGAGAACTAAAGCATGAAATTGAACTTAGGTATGTAGCATGAGGCTGTATATTCGGCAATATTTAATATTTTTTTTGGTAAACTTATTTAATGAATCCAAGCTTTGCAAGCAGAGATGACATGCACTGCATTGATGCATTCACGCAATTTTACATTAACCATGAGATAAACCTTCAGGAACATTCCTTTTATCCCATTGTTTTGCAAATCTATGTACACTACAAACTGTATGATTGATTTGGTTCGGATATCGCTGTTTTTGTAACCTGACAGCTTATTATTCTAAATAAAAAACCTTCATTTTGTTTGCAAATATTAAAGATTCTAATTACAAGCAAGATTAAGTCCTTACATTTAAGGAGCACCTGTCAGTTCAGATCTGTCATGGCAGCGCCGGGTTAGCTAGGGGTGCTGAAATGAATCGTTGCATTGATGCATCGCGATTCGGGTGTCCCCGACGCGGCATCAATGCATGGTACCGAAAAATTGATTTACGGGTGACATTATGCCCCGTCTGGGAAAGCGCTCCAAGCTGTTAACCCCTTGGCGCTGAGTGTATGCGACCTTGGCTTTAGGGGGTTATACCGTGATGATGCCTACAGCTGCAAGCATCGTCCCGGTACAATTTTTCAGAGCGGGCGGTCGGCTTTCCAGGGATAACAACCAATGCGGCTAAAAGCCGCTCGGTTGTTATCCCGGAGGAGCGGGAGGGGACATCGCCCCCTCCTGCTGCATTCCGCTGCTCTCACCGGGCCTCTCATCCCACCGGGAGACTCAATCCTCGATCCGCCTCTTCCGGGGTCTAGCCACAGACTGGCACGAAGCTGCAAACCGATGCTCTTAATCATTTTATCATTCTCTGCGGCTATTACCTTTTATACCACCCCCCCCCCCTCCTCCTTTATAATGTAAGCTCCAAGAGCAAGTCCCTCCTGTATTGAACTGTACAGTGGTACCTCGGATAATCCGTTCCAGGAGAATGCTCATAATCCAAAGTACTTTCATATCAAAGCGAGTTTCCCCATTGAAGTCAATGGAAACGAAAATAATTTGTTCCGCATTGACTTCAATAGCATGCAATACCGCATGTGGGCAGAAGTGTGGGGGGGGGGGGGGGCGCCGGAGAGCTTCGAAAACTGCCGGAAAGGCCAGAGAACAGCTCAGCTGACCTTGGCAAACCACAGAAAGGCTTGGGAACCGAGTATTTCCTTGTCTTGCCGAGCATCTACGAACGACTGCGATCGGCGCCGCTCGGCTCCTGCCCCCCCAACCTCAGGCCAAACACGGTACTGCACAACACTTTGGCCTAACTCCAACACTCGCAAACCGAGTTAGGATTTTTTTTTAAATACAGTGCTCATATTGCGAAATGCTCATTAACCGCGTTACTCGCAATCCGAGGTTTCACTGTACTGTAATTGTGTGGTCTCCCCTCTACATTGTAAAGCACTGCGTAAACTGTTGGCGCTATATAAAACGTTGATAATAATGATTTAAATCGAGTTGATTTAAATCAAGACTTTTTACTAGTGATTTAAATCAAATCCACCCTGCTCGTCTGACCCATCAAGAACAACAAAAAATGGCATCTATCCGCACACTGCCTCGGCATGTAGTGGGCTCCTCTTATTAAAAAATCAATAAACAAAGAAAAATATACCGCGCTAAGGAAAAAACTTGATAAGTAAAAAAAAAAGGGAATTTTAAATAAATAGACCGAGCTGCACACCTAAAAAACATGTGATATTCATGTAAACAGAATGTGGAAAAAAGGGAGGATAGGTAGCACTAAAAGTCTACACAACTTGAAATTAGTGCAAAATGGATGTGAATAAAAAAATAAAGTCAATACCCCTCTCAAGGGATAATGGCAATATACCACACAAAATACTAAATAGTTATTAAAGAGGAGTTCCACCCAAATTTGGAATTTCCGCTTGTTCCACTCCTCACCCCCTTACATGCCACATTTGACATGTAATTTTTTTGGGGGGGGAGTGGGGGTTTCAGGAGGAGTGGGACTTCCTGTCCCACGTCCCACGTCCCACTTCCTCCTTCCGCCGAGGGCTGGTAAGGCGATTAAGCTTAATCGCCTTACTGCAGCCCCTCCCCTAGCTGATCGTCTAGGACACGTGACAGGTCCTAGACGATCGCCTGTCGAATCAGCGGCGAGCCGCGCGCATGCGCAGTGGGTGCCCGGCCGTGAAGCCGAAGGCTGTCACGGCGGGTGCCCACAGTAGCAATGAGGATGCCGGCCGGGGAGGGGGGGAGCGGAGCCCCGGCCGGCGCTGGAACGCTGGAGCAGGTAAGTGTGTGTTTATTGAAAGCCAGCAGCTACACTTTTTGTAGCTGCTGACTTTTAATAAACACCAAATTTGGCTGGAACACCCCTTTAATGTCCAAAACATAATAATGTCGAAGTGTCCAATTCGAATGGTAACATCAGGAAAACTATAGACAAGTGAAGGAAGACGTCCACCACCAATTTGATTATAAGTTGACTGGAAGTTACTGCTCCTCACGATCACACCAGAAAAAATGGTAAGTGTGTACCCTTACCGGAATAGTTGGACCCCCTGTTAGACGAGGTTATGAAGGTATGAACATCCACCCTGGTGGGTGATGAAAGGTCCCAACGGTAGTGCGTTGCTCCACTCCTAATAGTAGATCCTCGCTTGGCTCCAGGCTGTATATATCATTTCCGGATAGAAACCAAGAGCCAAGCGAGGATCTACTGGGAGTGGAGCAACGCTCTACCGTTGGGACCTTTCATCACCCACCAGGGTGGATGTTCATACCTTCATAACCTCGTCTAACAGGGGGTCCAACTATTCCGGTAAGGGTACTCTCTTACCATTTTTTCTGGTGTGATCGTGAGGGGCAGTTACTTCCAGTCAACTTATAATCAAATTGTCTATAGTTTTCCTGATGTCACCATTCGAATTGGACACTTTGACATTATTATGTTTTGGACATTAACCACTTCCAGACTGCCTTACGACTTTATACGGCGGCACTTTAAAGATGGATATCTCAGTAACGGCAGCAGCTGCTGCCACAACCGAGGTATCCATCTTTAGTTTGAGCGGTCCTGTAAAAGATCGCCGTTATCGGCGGCGGGAGAGGGCTCCCGCCACCACTTACTGGAGCCGTCTGTAGTGGCGGAGGCGATCGGGTCCGCTCGGCTGCTGTGTGGGGATGCGAGTGAGGGAAAAATCGTCCCCATAGCTCTGCTGGGCGGAAGTGACGTCAAAACGTCAGTCCCGCCCAGCGTCTTAAAGAAACTTTTTTTTTTTTTTTTTGTCATTTGAAAAAATGCGTTTCAATTTTTTTATTTTTTTTTTCATTTAAGCCTAAATATGAGATCTGAGGTCTTTTTGACCTCAGATCTCATATTAAGAGGACCTGTCATGCTTTTTTCTATTACAAGGGATGTTTACATAATCATTCCTTGTAATAGGAATAAAAGTGATCAATTTTTTTTTCCAGTGTAAAAAATAATAAAATTAAATGAAAAAAAAAAAAAAGATTTTTTTTTTTTTTTTAAAGCGCCCGTCCCGACGAGCTCGCGCACAGAAGCGAACGCATACGTGAGTAGCGCCTGCATATGAAAATGGTGTTCAAACCACACACGTGAGGTATCGCCACGATCGTTAGAGCGAGAGCAATAATTCTAGCCCTAGACCTCCTCTGTAACTCAAAAAATGCAACCTATAGAATTTTTTAAGCGTCGCCTATCGATATTTTTAAGGGTAAAGTTTGACGCCATGCCACGAGCGGGCGCAATTTGTAAGCGTGACATGTTGGGTATCATTTTACTCGGCGTAACATTATCTTTCACAATAAATAAAAAAACATTGGGCCAAATTTATTGCTGTCTTATTTTTTAATTCAAAAAAGTGAATTTTTTCCAAAAAATGTGCGCTTGTAGGACCGCTGCGCAAATATGGTGTGACAAAAAGTATTGCAATGATCGCCATTTTATTCTCTAGGGTGTTAGAAAAAAAAAAAAATATATATATATATATATATATATATATATATATATATATATATATAAATGTTTGGGGGTTTTAAGTATTTTTCTAGCAAAAAAAACCTGTTTTAGTCTTGTAAACACAAAATCTTTTTTTTTTTCACAAGACATTAAACACCAAATCTGAAAAACACCCACGGTACTGAAGTGGTTAATAACTATTTAGTATTTTGTGTAGTATATTGCCATTATCCCTTGAGAGGGGTATTGACTTTATTTATTCACACCAATTTTGCACTAATTTCAAGTTGTGTAGTTTACACTTATTTTGCTCTTATTAAAAAATGGCTTCAGCTTGGTCTCCTGCACATTGGGGGAACCCTTCCTAATATGTTTCGTCCAGTTAGGGCTTCATCTTAGAGGCAAATGTAGCTGAAGTACATCCTTGACTAGGCTCACACGACGTGTCCAGGATCTTTTAACCTGGAAAGGGAGCAATAGAGGGACCAGAGTTCAGGTATAACAGATTTTTTCTTTTTTTTTCTTTGTAGTGGGACTTAGAAAACAATACAAACGGCCACTTTCTTCAAAACAAAAACAAAACTAGTCCTACCCTTTTTTATAAAGAAACTCGGAAGTGAGATTGCATTTCGGATAGAAAAAAGAAGCGAGTGTATGGGTGATCCAGCCAGTGTGTGTTTAGAACTATATGTGATAGTAAATTTGTACGAGGAATGCACTGTAGGATGAATACACCGCTGTTGGGGGATAGAAACATTTGTGCTGTGTGTTATAGTAAATTTCCTGATCTGTTTAATCACAGGGTCTCGGAGGGATGCTACTACTTCTCCCAGTGTTCCCAGTCAGAGGATGGAGATGAATGATGTCAAAACGTCACCAGACCACAAAGACGTCTTCCGGTAGGAGAGCATGCCAAATGTTTTTACTCAGCTGCTTTATCTGCTGTCCTGTGAAACTCTGCAAAATGTAGCATTTCGACATTCTAAAAAAACCTTTCGAATCATGATTTCAAATAAAAATAAGTTTTGGCGTGCACTTTTAACCCTTCTTCAGATGGTAGTGGGGGTTAAAAGCGCCGTGCTAGAGGCTGCAAAAACGGCGGTAAAGCTTTACCGCCGACGCCCGGGCCCTGGCAGTTTGAAAGTGACCAAAATGGGTCATTTGAGTTCGCCCCCCCAATAATTGGAGATACCAGGGATCCAGATTTTCCAAAATTTTGTTCAATTTTGCCATACATGACCACTGCCAATTTTTCACTAATCAAGTACCACGTTGTGACTGATCTCGCATACCCCAGGTGGGCACATCCGCCAGACCTGTGTCTCCTGTCCTCCAAACGCACCCGCAGCCTGGAGATTCGCCATAACCAGCCCTTAACCCCTCAATCACGAGACAGTCCACACAGGTGTTGAGGGTTAAAACATGCAGAGCATAAACTGTTTATTATATACATGACATACACGTTTACACACAGTTAGGGACACTCCCCTTAGCCTTGTCATACAGGGGAGGGGGTAGGGGACAAGGAATAATCAATGTTTTTTTTTGGGGGGGGGCTCCAAATGATTCTCAAAGGACTTAAGATGGCGTATCTCCACGTACGCCGTCGTAAGTCCGAATGTGACCCGTCGTATCTATGCGGCTGATTCTTAGAATCAGTTACGCATAGATTTGGCCAAGATACGAGCGGCGTAAATGTCCTACGCCTTCGTATCTTAGTTGCATATTTACGCTGGCCGCTAGGTGGCGCTTCCATCATTTTACGCATCGAATAGGTAAATGAGCTAGATACGCCGATTCACGAACGTACTTGCGCCCGCTGCATTTTTTTTACGTCATTTGCGTATGTCCGGCGTAAAGTTACCCCTTCTATATGAGGCGTAGGTAATGTTAAGTATGGACGTCGGGACAGCGTCAAATTTTCCGTTGTTTGCGTAAAACTTTTGCGAATAGGGCTTTGCGTAAGTTACGTTCACGTCGAAACCAATGAGTAGTTTCAGCGTAATTTTGAGCATGCGCACTGGGATACGTCCACGGACGGCGCATGCGCCGTTCGGAAACAGCGTTGATTACGTGGAGTAACGATTTATCTACATGCCTATTTTGACTTAGGTGCGGTTACGCCGGCCCATTTACGATACGCCGCCGTAACTTTGGACGCAAGTGCTTTGAGAATACTGAACTTGCATCCAAAGTTGCGGCGGCGTAGCGTAAATATGATGCGCTACGCCCTGCTCTAAGTTACGCCGCCATACGAGAATCTGGCCCAAAGGGATTATGGTAAGCAGGCAGCCTCTCAATACACATCCCTTGCAGAGAGACGTCTCCAGTCCAGACCATTGTCTGTGCCATTTACCAATTAGACACAGTAACAAGGGGGGGGGGGGTAGCCATTACATTATTTCAATGCCAGTTTGTCCCCAGGTCTCCAGTCTCTCCTGGGTCATAATCTGTAGGTAAGAGGCCAGCCCATAGTCCTTCCAAAATGCACAGTGACAGTGGGTTCTGTCACACACGTCATCTCAGTTTTGACCTGCGTTAGGTCCCCGATTTAAAAAAAGACTTAAATTTTTTTCACATGCTTCATTATAAAAAAAGTTGTAATGCTTTCGACTACATCCACACCACCCGAAATGTTTTGCAAATCGTCCCCACTGTGTCTGTCATAGCAACAAATTGGCGATTGCACCAGATCTTTTCAGGTATCATGGTAAAACGGTCATCTTATTGTCTTCCAAAGATCTTTGGGAATATTCTTCTTTTTGTTTTTTATTTTGAAATCACTCAGCGGCTTCATTAAAGCAGGATTAAATCAGCATGCTGCAGACCTCTAAAGGATGCCGGGTCAGGATTTGTAAGCTGCAATGTAATCCATAACACATCATGGTGAATAGGGTGTTTGGTAGCGTTGCCTCCATCAATATGCAGTGCACTCCTTTCAGCCGCATCCTCGCTCTCGCTTTTTTCTCTCTCGACCATGAACCACGGGGCAGAAGAGGGGTCCGTGCCTATAAATCTATTTGTTTATTGCCTGGCACTGGAAATCCTCTGTAATTGAAACTTACCTGGAATTGAGACGTTCTCCCCGCGTATGGAACAAGCCTTCTTTTGAATATAAATTGAAAATCAAGCCTCGGTAATTGACGGGAACAGTTACCTGCCTCCCATAATCCCGCCTGATTGGGATTGGCGTCTCAGGCCGTCTCCGGCATTTGATATAAATTTAAATGCATTACTTTTGAAATGGAGCTTAATTATATTCAGGAATATTATTTCTCGCTGGTGGCAGCTTTCTCATGCCTATTTTCATCAATATTTCATCCCCGGATGGGATAAGAGACAAATTCCCTGAAATAGAGGGTGAATAAACCACTTTGGAGGTGGGGGAGCCTCTAAATGCTTCGGAGAAGAGGCAGCCGCAATTATCCTGGCCTGTTTGTGAGGCTTATTTCTAAAAGAGAGCTCATATCTAGCTTAGGTCGATGCTTATTATATTGGTGTAAAAGGGTATTAATGTACCTAGATGTCTATACAACGACTTCCTCTTCTCGGTTAACCCCTAAGTGTATGCATACACAACCACTAGAATATTCTATGAAAGGCAATTTTCATTATTAGTAAATTTGCAGCTTTTATTATAATAATTATAATAATATTAGGGCTGTTACTGATCAAAATTTTTGTGTTCGATTATTTTTTTATTTTTTTAATCGATTAATCGACCAAATTCAATTAATTATAATGCACATACAGATCCAACTACTTTTAGCTGATCTCCTTGCAGGCCGATTCCCAGTGCAGCCACCAACCACTGGAAAAATGGATAGCAGGATACAAAAACACACAAAGGCAGCGCTCGATGGGAATAGCGTTAAAACTTTTATAGTCTTCAAGTAGGTAACAAAATAAATATTGCACTGGATATAAAATCGATGTAGCTACATAAACTGTAAAAATGGTGCGAGTAATACCAAATGGTACCAAAAGCAGTCATAAAAACCTGTAGCTAAGTATGATACTGGTATAAAAATGTGTACAACGATGCCACTGCTGAATCCAGATGAGGAGGGGTTAACATCAGTCCATCGGCATGTAGATGTCCCATTAAGGGAACTATCACAACTCCCAGTGGATGGTTGTAGAATCCCAGGTTGATAGAGGGAAGTGATAGAGGGAAGTGTAACAGCCCTTGCGTGTGGCAGATAACAAGGTCCTGCCGGCATGCAGATATGAAGGCACAGCAAAGGAGCCCTTCAGATGGACACGGCAAGCCCCCCGGTGTTCGTGATGTTACCGGATCTCCGACAGAACTCCCTGAAGGCCCATAAGCCGGCGGAGAGGTGAGTACCAGTCATAAGAATTTTTTAATCGATCAAAAAGATTTTGATCGATCAAAAAAATTAAAGATTAATCGATCGATTAAAAGTTAATTTGCACAGCCCTAAATAATATAATATAATATATAATAATAATATAATAATACCTGGTTACATATACATACATAGTAGATGAGGTTTAAAAAAGGCCATCAAGTCCCACCTACGTGCGTGTTACATTGTATATCCCTGTATGTTGTCGTTGAGGTGCTTATCTACCGTATATACTCCAGTATAAGCCAAGTTTTTCAGCACTTTTTTTTTGTGCTGAAAATGCCCCCCTCGAGTCACCTTTTTGCGCCTCATCTCCTGGATTTTGGGGACCCGGTGCCGGCTGTAGGTCCCCTGGACCCCAAACTTGGCACACATGTAGCCCCTCTTCCTCTACAAGTGTGCAACGTTTGTCTGGGGGACCTACGGCCGGGGAGCACCGATTTTTCTGTTTCAAGCCGTGGTTTGCCCACGCAGGGGCGACCATAGAACAAAGAAATAAGGAAATAGCGCATGAACACGTAATTAACAACAAAACAAATTATAACCCAGGCCATGGAGGACCAGGTTGAAAATTAGGTCTGTGTCATAGGCACAAATGTCATTCTGTACCCAGAATTACAGCAGCCTAAATTGTTGGCCTTCATATTAGAAAGCAATGAGAGGGAAATCAAACGGGGAAAAAAAAGAGCGTTAGAAAAAGAGGAGCCCCAGAAGAGGGAAAGTATCACGGACGCGGGACCCGCCGAAGCAAGGTTTCTTAAAGGGTCACTAAAAAAATTTTTTTTTTGCTGAAATGACTGTTTACAGGGTATAGAGACATACGTTAACTGATTCCTTTTAAAAATGATATAAAATAGATAAAAATCTATCATATAATGTGCCTCTAGTTTAGTTTCACTTTTAAACTGGTTTCATGTTTCTGTGAAGTAGAGAGACACACAGAACAAAAACAAATAAATCCAGGGCAGTGTTTTGTTTTTAAAATGAATCTGATTAGTTCTGAGGAGTTTTAGACACACAGCTTGGACCACAGTGAAAAGCTGCCATGAGATTTTTCATAAGGAGCCAGACAAGCAGGAAGTGTGGAGATCAGAGCAGAATTACAGCAACTTCAAAGCAAAAATGAACAATGAGGACATGAAACCAGGACTGCAGTAAGGTAAAGGAAGCTATTCAGCTAAAAAAAAAAAAAAATCCTTTAGTGATCCTTTTAAAGCTGACTATAACTGGTCGGGGGCAAGGATGGAAAGGAATAACTTATCCATGGTTTCCATATTTTCAAAAATTTTGCATGCAAATCCTTCAATATACTGGACATCTGCTCATCGATCATCATAGCCGTCATTCTGGTAATCACCCCCTGGAAAGCAACAGACGCAGTCTTTCAGGCCTGGGCAATGGCCCTCTTGGCAGAAATAAAAACGTATGTGACCAATTTCTGTTGGGACGCAAATAGGCCCGGTATAGGACAATGTAAGAGAGCCAATCGGGCATCCCTACGGATTGTCACCTGAAATAATGTCTGCAATAGGCCAAAGACCCTAGACCAGAAGCCGATCAAGCGTGAGCACGACCACCATATATGTAGGACCTCCCCACTTGATCCCAATTCCAAAAGCGGAGCACAGATTTTTCAAAGCCGGGCATCCCTTCCATATACATTCCAATGTTAAATGGTAATTTCTCCGGTGATCTCGCAGACCCGGTACCAGCCGTTGGACCCAGAACTTGGCACACATATAGCCCCATTTCTCCTCTACAAGTGTAGAGCACCGATTTTTCAAATCCGGGCACCCCTTCCTTAGCCTCCCATGTTGAACGTCATTCTAGTCATGGGCACAGTGAGGCATGTCCACAGTGAGGCATGCAGATGGAAACCCTAGGCTTATACTCGAGTCAATGCATTTTCCCATTTTTGTGGTAAAGTTAGGTGCATGGCTTATATTCTGGTCGGCTTTTACTCGAGTATGTACGGTAATAGTTTTTTTGAAACTATCAATGCCCCCCGCCCGCTGAAACCACTGCCTTTGGAAGGGAATTCCACATCCTTGCTGCTTTACAGTAAAGAGCCCTCTACATCAGGGGTGTCAAACTAAATTTCATTGTGGGCCGCATCAGCATTATCCTCAAAGTTGCTGGTTGTATCTGTAATAGATGTCCAGCGCATCCCCTCCCCTTACATTAGATGTCAAGAGCCGCCCCACCATCAGAAGTTGAGTCTCTCACTCTCCCTTACATTACAGTGCACCCCCCTTTCCTTATGCTGCTGCTGGGAAGAAGCTTGATGCATTGCTTGAAAGCAGAATGTAGGGGTCTGGAGAAGGCTGGAGCTTTCTTGCAGCTGCAGAAGAGGTGCGACGGTCACATGAAATGGCCGGGAGGGCCGGATTGTGCTCTACATAGTATATGGTTAAATCTCTTTTCTTCTAGTTTTGAGTGGCCACATGTCTTGTTAACCACTTAAGGACTGAGTCTCTTTCTGAGATTTGTTTACAAAAAAGAATTTTCTTTCTCGTACATCACGGGACACAGAGCGGCATATTCATTACTATGTGGGTTATATGGAGTACCTTCAGGTGTGGACACTGGCAATCTTCAAACAGGAAGTCCCCTCCCTATATAACCCCCTCCCCTAGAGGGAGTCCCTCAGTTTTTTCGCCAGTGTCTTAGGTGTTGGTCACGGAATAGCTTTGCTCCACATCCTTGGGATTAAGGGCGGGCTACCGGATCTGTCCAAGGAGCCTCAGTGCCAAAGTGGACAGTACCCGGGCCCCAAACCGTGGGGTTTTGCCTATAATGCTCCTCTTTGGAGGGCTGGACCCTGGGCCCAGGACTTGGAGTTTGCAAAAACCATAAAGTTCCTGTTTTGCCAGGGTGCTATATAGGTCCAGGACAGTGGGTACCTTCATAGGACCCCAGGGCCTGAAGGTCTACTACGCTACCCACGGAGATGGGAGAAGATTGGATCAGTTTGCTGGTCAAACATCCTGCAGCATGGAGCAGGTAAGGGGGAGCCTGCGGGACTTGGTTCGACAGCAGGCTCCCCGGGGTAACCTAAAAGGGGGGATAGCCTAAGTATGCTCTGCATGGGCAACCGTGATCACTATGTCTAAAAGAGACAGGATGACACCCTTTCTCCCCCCATCACTAGGCCCCCCTGTCTAAATATGTGTTGCTAGCTAACCTGCTGTTTCTTCCTAGGGCTAGTAAGGATCCCTAGGGGCCTTGAGAGAGTCCTACCTGGCCGGGGGTTTGAATCTGCCTGGATCTCCAGCAGCGCGGCTCCTCCATGTTCCTCCTGTATCCGGCATACGCGCGCGCGCGCGTGCGCGCGCACGTCTTATTGACGTTTTTTCGCGCCGTCCAGACAGGAGGGCGGGGGGGGGCGGGCCTGCGGCGTCATACAGGGGCGCGCCTTTGTGCTGTTATAGACAGCAGGCCTTGTCAGGGCTCAGTCTGAGGCTGATTTTTTCAAGGACTCCCGGTGGCGGAAGAGGGGTAGTACATGTGGACTTTGTTCCAATGCCTTTATTGTTAAGCCAAGAAATCCCCCTTATTTTGCAGCAGGTTGGAGGCTGGCAAACTTAAATTAGGGTCATTGTATGTTGTCAAATATATAATATATAATATATAATTATTTAAAAAAAAAAAAAAAAAAAAAAAAAAGAAAAGACCAACATACGGGCCCATCAGTTTTTGGGGACACTAGTGATCTATTCTCCCCTAAACTCTGAAAATTGTACTCCTGGCCACTACAGTCTGTTGTGTGGGCGGAGTCCCTCGATTTTGTATTATGGCTTCCAAGGGTTCGGGGTCAAAGGGGACAAAGAAGACCAAAAAACAAAAGGGGTCCCTTTCTGATTCTGATATGCCGATACTTTCCCCGCAGCTTATTAATTTAAGAAGCGCCTTGGATGAGCCATTAAGGGGATCTGGTGCGGAGGCTGGCCCAGATCAGCCCAGCCCTGTGTTTATCACAGAGGAGATGCTAGCCGTATCCCTAGGGGGGCTAGAAGAGAGAATAGCGGCATTGATCGCCAGAGCTATTCCTGGTAAGAAACGGGTTAGATCCCCATCACCAGGGGGTGTATCCTCAGATGCTGAGATTCTCTCTCCGGAGGAATTAGAATCACAGGAGGATCAACTGGACCTGAACCAAGAGGGTTCAGGGATGGAGGGGT
The DNA here is from genome assembly GCA_029574335.1 of Rana kukunoris. Classification (NCBI taxonomy): domain Eukaryota; kingdom Metazoa; phylum Chordata; class Amphibia; order Anura; family Ranidae; genus Rana; species Rana kukunoris. Next base: position 21,923,356 of record CM056049.1, on the reverse strand, counting down.
CTACCTCTGAGGAACCATTTTCAGACTCCCAGACAGAGAGACTGTGGGTACAGTCTTTGACGGACATGGTCCGCTCGGCATTTAGTTTGCCATTGCCAGAACTTCAGGTTCCTCCGGTATCCTCTCTGGGCTCTTTGAAAGCCCCGTTAAGCAACGCAGTTTTTCCGGTCCATCCTCTCTTGGAGGAATTGATCTTTCGGGATTGGGTACGGCCGGACAGGGTTTTTCTGCCACCGAAAAGATTTGCGGTCATTTATCCCATGGAGGAAAAATTCTCCAAGAAGTGGAGGCTCCCAGTAGTGGATGCAGCCATCTCATGTGTGAATAAATCACTAACTTGCCCGGTGGAAAACATACATATGTTTAAAGATCCGGTTGATAAAAGATTAGAGACACTTTTAAAAGCATCCTTTGCTACGGCGGGAGCAGTGGTGCAGCCAGCGGTAGCTGCAATTGGAGTTTGTCAGGCATTAAAAGACCAGACAAAAGAGATGTTAAAGGACATGCCTACCCAACAAGCAGAAGAGTTTGCTGACATTCCCAGAGCTCTGTGTTTCGCGGTAGATGCTATAAAAGATTCCATCCAGCAGGCTTCTCGTTTATCACTATGTTTGGTACACATGAGAAGGCTCTTATGGTTGAAGAACTGGGCGGCAGAACCCCCATGCAAAAAGCTTCTGGCAGGATTTCCCTTCCATGGAGGACGACTCTTCGGAGAAGATCTGGATAAATATATTCAGACTATTTCAAATGGCAAGAGTACCCTTTTACCGGTCAAAAAGACATTCCGGGCTCCTACATTTAAAAGGCAGCTTTTTCCTGTCTCGGGGCCCTCTAATTCCAGGCAGTATCGACGGCCGCCTGTACGATCCAACGTTAACAGTAGATCGCAGGGACAGACCCCTGGGGGTAAGAAGCCGTGGTATCGCAAGCCGTCAAAGACAGCCCCTAAGTCTGCCTTATGAAGGGGCGCCCCCACTCTCACGGGTGGGGGGAAGGCTTCGTCTCTTCTCAGAAGTTTGGGAAGCCAAGATCCCCGACAATTGGGCCCGGGCATCTGTAACCACAGGTTACAGATTGGAGTTTCTAAGATATCCTCCGCCTCATTTTCAAGAATCAAGGCTACCAAGGGATCCAGCAAGGAAGGCCTCAATGCTGGCAGCTTTGGATCACCTGCTTTGCCAGGACGTAATTATAGAAGTGCCAGCCCAAGAGCAAGGCCTAGGTTTCTATTCCAATCTCTTTGTCATACCAAAGCCCAACGGCGATGTCAGGCCAATCTTGGACCTAAAGAGGTTAAACGCTTATCTAAGGGTGCGGTCCTTCCGGATGGAATCCATCCGGTCAGCAGCCGCCGCGCTTCAGAAAGACGATTTTCTGGCCTCCATAGACATAAAAGATGCTTACCTTCATGTACCAATCTTTCAGTCGCATCAAAGGTTTTTACGCTTCGCGGTGGGGCAGCGACACTTCCAATTCAGGGCGCTCCCTTTCGGGCTGGCCACGGCCCCCCGGGTATTCACAAAGATCCTAGCCCCAGTTCTGGCCAATTTAAGGATCCAAGGAGTCACAGTCCTAGCATACTTGGACGACCTTTTAATCATAGATCACTCACGGGCGGGTCTGCAAAAGGCAGTAAACCTCACGGTTCGGTACCTCGAAGAATTCGGCTGGGTCCTAAACCAGGGAAAGTCAGCATTCCAGCCTACAAAGCAGTTGGAATACCTCGGCATGAGGTTAGACACAGAACATCAAAAGGTGTTCCTGCCCCTTGTAAAGATCAAGGCGATCAAGGGGTTGGTTCAGTTGGTTATAAACAAGAAAAGACCAACTATTCGCCTGTGTATGCGATTACTAGGCAAGCTAGTGGCCACATTCGAGGCAGTACCATACGCTCAGATCCACACTCGCGTCCTACAGGCAGCCATTCTAGCAGCCTGGGGCAAGAGGGCACATGCCTTAGAGTCCCCTTTGACGCTATCATCAAGGGTCCGACAGAGCCTGGCCTGGTGGTTGAACCCTCAGAATCTTCTAAAGGGAAGATCCTTCAGCCCTGTTGTCTGGAAGGTAGTTACCACAGACGCCAGCCTGGCAGGCTGGGGGGCGGTCTTCGAAGGGTTCTCCCGCCAGGGAACTTGGGTGAAAGCAGAGAGGCAGCTCCCCATCAATATCTTGGAAATCAGAGCTGCTCGCCTAGCCCTGTTGGCGTGGACCTCCAGATTAAAGGGGTTCCCGGTGAGAATCCAGTCAGACAATGCCACGGCGGTGGCATACATAAACCACCAAGGGGGAACCAGGAGCCAGGCCGCTCAAAGGGAAGTGAACTTGATTTTTCAATGGGCAGAGGTTCATGTACCCTGCATTTCAGCGATATTCATTCCCGGAGTGGACAACCTGCAGGCAGACTTCTTAAGTCGCCAGAGTCTGTTGCCAGGGGAGTGGTCTCTGCATCCCCAGGTCTTTCAGACAATCTGCCAGAGGTGGGGAACGCCAGACGTAGATATAATGGCATCCAGGTTCAACAAGAAACTAGACAGGTTCGTGTCGCGAGCGAGGGATCCTATGGCCTGCGGAACCGATGCGTTGGTTTGCCCTTGGCATCAATTCAAACTTCTATATGCATTCCCTCCACTACAGTTACTCCCCCGCCTGTTGCGCAAGATCAGAGTGGAGCACAAGCCAGTCATTCTAATAGCTCCAGCTTGGCCCCGGAGGGCTTGGTACTCACTAGTCCTGAATATGGCAGTGGGAGACCCTTGGACTCTTCCTCTACAACCAGACCTACTCTCACAAGGCCCGATCCTCCACCCTACATTACAGCGTCTAAATTTGACGGCCTGGAGGCTGAATCCCTGATTCTCAGGGGTAGGGGTCTGTCTAAGCAGGTAATCCCTACCCTGATTAAGGCTAGAAAGCCGGTCTCCAGGGTAATTTATTACAGGGTGTGGAGGAACTATATAGGCTGGTGTGAATCCAAAAGATGGAATTGCCGCAAATATACTATTGATAGGGTGTTAAGTTTTCTCCAGCTAGGAGTGGATAAAGGCCTGGCACTAAGCACAATCAAAGGACAGATCTCAGCTCTGTCAGTGTGGTTTCAGAGGCCGCTGGCCACCCACTCGCTGGTAAAGACCTTCTTACAGGGGGTCTTGCGTATTAATCCTCCTGTCAAGTCACCAGTTTGTCCTTGGGACCTAAATCTTGTCCTGTCCACTCTACAGAAACAGCCTTTTGAGCCTTTGGCTGAGATTCCTTTACTCTTACTGACAAGAAAATTGGTTTTCTTGGTCGCCATAGTTTCGGCCAGGAGAGTGTCAGAATTAGCAGCCTTATCGTGTAAGGAACCATATCTTGTTCTGCATAAGGACAGGGCAGTTCTCCGGCCCCATCCTTCCTTTCTACCAAAGGTTATATCCAAATTTCACTTAAACCAGGATTTGGTACTTCCATCCTTCTTTCCAAAACCTACATCTAGAAAGGAGGGGTTGCTGCATACCTTGGATATTGTCCGGGCCATGAAGGCCTATCTTAAAGCTACGGAAAAGATCCGGAAAACAGAGGTGTTATTCGTTCTACCAGATGGCCCCAAGAAGGGGCAGGCAGCTGCAAAATCCACCATCTCGAGATGGATTAGACAATTAATCATTCAAGCCTACGGATTGAAGAGGTTGCCCCCTCCGTTGTCGGTAAAGGCCCATTCTACCAGGGCCATGGGCGCCTCTTGGGCAGCACACCATCAGATCTCTATGGCTCAGATATGCAAGGCGGCAACGTGGTCATCAGTCCACACGTTTACAAGGTTTTATCAACTAGACGTGAGAAGAAATGCGGATACTGCCTTTGGTCAGGCAGTACTACAGGCTGCAGTTTGAAATCCTCGGGATCAGAAACACCCTTGGTTATATATAAAAAAAAAAAAAAAAAAAGAAAAAGGTTCTTCTTTCTTGACTAATTTGGAAATATTATTATGATTTGAGTTTAACTCTAAAATTGAATCCTTCTTTGGAAGATGTCTCCCTCCCCTCATTAAAGCATTGCTTTCGGACATCCCACATAGTAATGAATATGCCGCTCTGTGTCCAGTGATGTACGAGAAAGAAAAAGGGATTTTTAAATACAGCTTACCTGTAAAATCCTTTTCTTGGAGTACATCACGGGACACAGATCTCCCACCCCTCTTTTGGGTGACCATTTTGGGAGGCATACTGCTTGCTACAAAACTGAGGGACTCCCTCTAGGGGAGGGGGTTATATAGGGAGGGGACTTCCTGTTTGAAGATTGCCAGTGTCCACACCTGAAGGTACTCCATATAACCCACATAGTAATGAATATGCCGCTCTGTGTCCCGTGATGTACTCCAAGAAAAGGATTTTACAGGTAAGCTGTATTTAAAAATCCCTTTACTTGGCACCCCCAAACATCATTAAAAAAAAAATTCTTACACCCTAGAGAATAAAATGGCCGTCATTCCAATCCTTTGTCACACCGTATTTGCGCAGCGTTCTTACAAGCGCACTTTTTTTGGAAAAAATAAAATCACTTTTTGGAATTAAAAAATAAGACATCAGTTAGCCCAATTTTTTTTTTTATATTGTGAAAAATAATGTTACGCCGAGTAAATTGATACCCAACATGTCACCCTTCAAAACTGCGCCCGCTCGTGGAACGGCGACAAACTTTTACCCTTAAAACTCTCCATAGGCGCCGTTTAAAAAAATTCTACAGGTTGCATGTTTTGAGTTAGAGGAGGTCCAGGGCTAGAATTATTGCTCTCGCTCTACCGTTCGTGGTGATACCTCACTTGTGTGGTTTGAACACCGTTTTTGTATGAGTTCGCTTCTGCATGTGAGCTTATTTATTTTACCTTTTTTATTTTATTTTTTTCCACTGTTCTTTTAAAAAAAAAAATCACTTTTTTATAGGGCTGTGCAAAATAACTATTAATTGATCGATTAATCTTTTAATTTTTTTGATCGATCAAAATCTTTTTGATCGATTAAAATTCATTTGATTGGTACTCACCTCTCCGCCGGCTTCCGGGTCTTCAGAGAGTTCCGTCGGAGATGCGGTGATGTCAGACACCAGCGGGGCTTGCAGTGTCCATCTGAAGGGCTCCTTTGCTGTGCCTTCATATCTGCATGCCGGCATGACCTTACTATCTGCCACACACAAGGGCTGTTACACTTCCCTCTATCAACCTGGAACTCTACAACCATCCACTGGGAGTTGTGATCGTTCCCTTCATGGGACATTTACATGCCGACGGACTGATGTTAACCCCTCCTCATCTGGATTCAGCTGTGGTATCGTTGTACACATTTTTATACCAGTTTCATACTGAGCTACATGTTTTTACGACTGCTTTTGGTACAGTTTGGTATTACTCGCACCATTTTTACAGTTTATGTAGCTACATCGATTTTATCTCCAGTGCAATATTTATTTTGTTACCTACTTGAAGACTATAAAAGTTTTAATGCTCTTCCCATCGAGCGCTGCCTTTGTATGTTTTTTGTATCCTGCTATCCATTTTTCCAGTTGTTGGTAACTGCACTGGGAATCGGCCTGCAAGGAGATCAGCTAAAAGTAGTTGGATCTGTATGTGCTTTATAATTAATCAAAATTAGTCGATTAATCGATTTAAAAAAAAAAACGATTAATCGAACACAAAATTTTTGATCAGTAACAGCCCTACTTTTTTACCTATTGCAAGGAATGCAAACATCCATTGTAATTGAAACAAAGCATGACAGGTCTTCTTAAATATGATATCCAGGGTCAAAAAGACCACTAAAATGCAATAAAAAAAATTGTCATTTAAAAAAATAAAAAAATGACCCTTTCAGAGCTATGGGCGGAAGTGAAGTTTTGATGTCTCTTCCGCCCTGCTATGGTATGTAGACGGGTGGGGGCCATCTTCCCCTTACTCGTCTCCATACACAGCCACCATAAAGACCCGATCGCCTCCACCGCTCCCGACGGCTCTGGAAAGTGGCGGAGGGCACGGAGAGGGGGCCCTCTCCCACCGCCGATATAAGACCACCATTATCGGAAACTGGACAGCCTGCTGAAGAGCTAGCTGCTGCCATAACAAAGATATACCTCTTCAAACAGCTGACTTGTATCTACGTGCGGCGGTCTGGAAGTGGTTAAACTCTCTTCCGCGAAAAAGGTTTTATCCCTATTCTGGGGTCACCAGTACGGTTTTTGTAAATTTGAAATCATATTCCCTCTCAAGAGTCTGTTCTCCAGAGAGAATGGGCTAGATTCAGGTAGAAGAGCGTATCTTTGTGTGGGTGTAACGTATCCTATTTACGCTACGCCTCCGCAACTTTTACAGGCAAGTGCTGTATTCACAAAGCACTTGCTTCGTAAGTTGCGGCGGCGTAGCGTAAACGTGCCGGCGTAAGTGCGCGTAATTCAAATTAGGCATGTAGGGGGAGTTGACATTACCCATGACTAAGTCACGTTGACAAGTGACGCAACGCGTAGCGGAGGAGCCTGCCGTGACGAGACCATCAGAGTTACCGAGTGAGGATCTCATGTGTTGTTACTGAGCGGTCTACAGAGAGGGGAATTCTTGAAACTGGCTGGTCTATTGCATACATTTAATGCTGCCACTGTGAATACTTAACTATCAACTATCTGGTGGCATATTCAAACACGTGTATGGACAGAAATTGGAGAGCAGTCCTTTGTTTTAGTGCTCTTTATGGACAATACATTTTATTAACCATTAATTGTTTAAGGTGAATGTCACTGTTGGAGAGCCTTTTTTATGATTACTCTGATGTCATACATCACTATTTTCACTTCATTTGATTGCACTTCATTTGTATTGGTTTCACATTATTAGTTGTTTTTAGCGCAGATTTCATATTTTTTCAATTCGTTATATTTGGTTGGGATCACCAATTTATTTTTTGCAGCTTTCTACATTTGGTTATTAATTGTGTGTTGTGATCTTGATTTAGTAGCGCTGTAGTCTATCCCATTTTTTTGCATGTAGGGGGAGTGTTGTATTGAAATTAACCGTGACCCCACGTAAATGACGCGCCGAACGATCCCAGTGCGCATGCTCAAAATTACGCCGCAAATACTCATTGGTTTCAACGTGAACGTAACTTACGCAAAGCCCTATTCGTGAACGTTTTACGCAAACAACGGAAAATTCTATGTTGTCCCGACGTCCATACTTAACATTACGTACGCCTTATATAGCAGGGGTGACTTTACACCGGACTTACGCTTACACAAACGACGTAAAAAAATACGACTGGCCGCAAGTACGTTCGTGAATCCGCGTATCTAGCTCATTTTCATTTTCAACGCGTAAATCGACAAACGCCACCTAGCGGCCAGTGTAAATATGCAAATAAGATACGACGGTGTAAGAGACTTACGCCGGTCGGATCTAAGACAAATCTATGCGTAACTGATTCTAAGAATCAGGCGCATAGGTACGACGGCCTATCTGGAGATACGACGTAACTCGTACCTGAATCTGGCCCAATAAGTTCAGTGCTCCCAACCTTTTCTCATAACTAATATCCTCCAGACCCTTTATTAGCTTCATTGCCCTTCTTTGTACTCGCTCCATTTCCAGTACATCCTTCCTGAGGACTGGTGCCCAGAACTGGACAGCATACTCCAGGTGCGGCTGGACCAGTGTCTTGTAAAGAGGAAGAATTATCCCTTTATCACTGGAGTTAATCCCTTTTTTAATCCCTGGTGATCCTGCCATGAAGGTCCTGGGGTAGGCAAATGTCATGGGCCTTTCCTCTTTCCAGTGGTGGACCAGCGATGAAGTTATGACCCGTTCTGGCCATTGTCCTTGGGCAAGTTGATGGCCATTCAGTGCAGTAGTACTCTGCGCCCAGGTTACGCAAAGTCTTTCTCCTAATGAGTGGGTCCATGACAGCCTGGACTAGTAGGAAGTGGGTTGAATGATGGCTAGCCAGCGTCATCTAGTGGTGGTGAGCAAGTACTGCAAGGGACAGCTCTGTAGGTTACTATTGTAGCAAAGGTTTTCTTTTAAAGAGATTTATTTACACTTTTACCCAGAGTTCTGCTTTCAAAAAAAGTACATGTCATTTGTTAAGGAAGGAGAGGGGGAAGGTGAATGTTGGGACCAGAATCAAATAACCAGAACCAAATGAATCAATCAATATGGATTATTTAATGGTGCACATGGATGCATGTTGGGACAATAAATACATATATACAATATATGACATAAATATATATACGGTATATACTCGAGTATGAGCTGAGTTTTTCAGCACATTTTTTTGTGCGGAAAATGCCCCCCTCGGCTTATACTCGAGTCACATTTAGAACATTTAGAAATTCACATGGGTGATGATTAACCAACCACTTCAATACCAGGCCATTGTCATATGACGTCCACCAAGGGGATCTCCCATCCCGGGTGGACGTCATATGACGTCCTTGACTTTGGGGGGGGGGGGATATCTGAATGATGCCTGCAGCGAGAGGCATCATCCAGATATCCTCTTCTTCTGCTGGTGATTCTGCACAACATAAGAACGATCATAGCGGCAGTTCCACCGCTTGATCGTTCTTATAGGCGGCGGGAGGGGACACCCCCCCCGCCGCCATCCGGTGCTTCTCTGGGCTCTCCCGTGCCATCGGGGGCCCGGAGAATGAATCGTCCGGCGCTGGCAGGAAGCATAGAGATGACTGGTGACCAGATGGTCACCAGTCATCTCTATGACCGTCGGAGGACCCAGGCGCGATGTGATGACGTCACGCCCGTGTCCCGTAAGTAAACAAAGCCGCGATTGCGGCTACTAAGCAGCAGTATTCGTGAGATCGGTGAATTTTTTTCACCGATCTCATGGTTTCCAGCCTGGAGGAGAGATATGGGGTCTTATTGACCCCGCATCTCTCCATAAAGAGGACCTGTCACACTCATTCTTATTACAAGGGATGTTTATATTCCTTGTAATAGGAATAAAAGTGATAAAAAAAATACAAAAAGATAATAAAAAAAAAAAAATTAAAACGCCCCTGTCCCCGGTAGCTTGCGCGCAGAAGCGAACGCACACGCAAGTCCCGCTGACATATGTAAAGGCCGTTTAAACCACATATGTGAGGTGTCGCCGCGTGCGTTAGTGCCAGCAACAATTCTAGCACTAGACCTCCTCTGAAATTTTTTACAGGTTACCAGTTTAGATTTACAAAGCGTTGCCTATGGAGATTTTTAAGTACCGAAGTTTGGCGCCATTACATGAGTGTGCGCAATGTTAAAGCGTGACATGTTAGGTATCTATTTACTCTGTGTCACATAATCTTTCACATTTTACAAAAAAATTGGGCTAACTTTACTGTTTTGTTCATTTTTTTAATTCATGAAACAATTTTTTTACCCAAAAAAGGCGTTTGAAAAATTATTGCGCAAATACCGTGCAAGATAAAATGTTGCAATGACCATTGTTTTATTCCCTAGGGTGTCTTCTTAAAAAAACATATATAATGTTTGGGGGTTCTGCGTGATTTTCTAGCAAAAAAAATATGATTTGTACATGTAGGAGAGAAGTGCCAGAATAGGCCCGGTATTGGAGGCGTGTATAAAAGCCTGGTATTGAAGTGGTTAAAAGAGGCTCATCTAAGTATGTAGGCATCCGGGGTAAAGCTGTCCACATAGTTTCCATTATTTCTTATGGGGAAATTCGCTTTGATATACAAGTGCTTTGGATTGCAAGAATGCTTCCGGAATGAACTATGCTCATAATTCAAGGTTTTACTGTAGTTTCTTTTACACTTTTATTTTACTGTAACACCCAATTTTCCTACAGCTGCTATAGGATGCACAATATGTAACATGGGAGAGGACATGGAATTTATCGCCACCTACTAAAATGTTCTAAAACATAATGAGGCCTGTTGTCTTTCTTGTCCTCCACATTTGTAGTATATTGCTTTCCAAAATCTGTCAGATGCTTCAGAATGGCAAGAATACACAAAGGGTGAACTTCTCAGAAGTGACAAACTTTTTTTCTTTTTTTTTTCTTCGAGTTGCGTGTGGAGGACGGTGAGACTCTGACATTTCCAGCTGCTGCGTGGTAACGGGGGAATGTCAGATCCAACTTGCTTTCCTTATTTTATTATCTTCAGCGCAAAAAGTGCAAGTGGTCAGAAACGGGGCAGCACGGCTTCCGAACACAGGTGATAAAAGCCTCCATCGCCAAATTAATCTCCCACTTAGCGGCGGAGCAGGTCGTTAATTGTTCTCTCTGCTTGCTGTTGATATAATGTGGAATTTTTCATTCCCCATTCAAGACGTGGGGAAGGTTGTAGCCCGAAAATGTTAAGATTTGCATTTTTATTTGTTGATTTATTTAAAGGACAGCCTCTCCCGGCAATCCATCACCACGGTGACACCCCGAATATGAATAATGTATTGTGGACTTGGCGGTTACAATGTGTAATAAGCGCCGGGGACAGAAGCAGAATCTTAAGCACCCTGCAAATGTAATATTTATCGACTCATAAACTTTATTGCTTTCGAGGTTCAATAATACTGACCACAGAACATTAATATCACTTATCCCGGTTTTATTTAGGGCACTTCGGCAAAATAACCAGTCTGTTTAATGCTTACTGAAAAATAATTTAAATTTACAGCATTTGAGGAGCGGGATGGAAGGTGCTTAATTGTCGAGAGCGTGTGTACGCCGCTTCCTCGAATCCGGTCACCTTACGGTTTTTCTAACATTTCTTAATTAAACCCTGAATAGATTTTAATGTACTGTGTGTTAACGGTGTGTTTTGGCCTCTCTGTGCACAGCGTGAATCCAAATAAAGCTTTGTGGCATTTGTTGCATCTTAATGAAGATAAAAATGTGGCCTACATAAACATATTGATGTATCTTCTTCATTGTAACATATTAAATAGGGAACCAAGTATTTTTAAGTTATATATTTTTCCTGGTTTATTTTGATAGTGTTATGGGTACCGTATTTATCGGCGTATACCGCGCACTTTCGTGGGTGCGCGATATACGCCAATACCCGCTTCCCGCGCCGAGTTTGAATTACTGTGTCGGCATATACCGAGCGCAGTACACTCGTGTATAGTCGGGCAGGCTCGGCTTCTCTCGCAGTCTAGTCCTGGACGTACAGGACGCATAGGACGTGACCGCGAGAGCAGCCGAGCCTGCCCGACAATACACGAGTGTACTGCGCTCGGTATATGCCGACGCAGTAATTCAAATTCAGAGCGGGGAGGACACCGCAGAAGGACGCCGGACCCAACGAGGAGGACACCACCGATGCCGCAGACGGACGCTGGACCCGACGAGGACACCACCGAAGCCGCAGACGGACGCTGGACCCGACGAGGAGGACACCACCGAAGCCGCAGACGGACGCTGGACCCGACGAGGCCACCGATGGACGCCGCGCAAGACACCAAAACTAAGTACTAAAATCCTTTTTTTTTTTACAGGAATGCGGGTCCACTTTAGGGGTGCGCGCTATACGCCGGAGCACGCAATACCTCGATAAATACAGTATTTTATTTAGAGGCCAGCCCTAGGCAACTAATACTTGGCAGGAAGTTTATATCCAAAGGCAAAAAGCATGGCCTCAAAATGTCTCCCATAAAGAAGATCAATAATTTTGACCATGGTGCTACAAGAGAATCTTAAAAATCTGCTGGATGGACGTGGTCAAAAATGAAGAGATGTGCTGCAAAGAGTCAATGAAGCTAAACCACGCCTTTCAATTGGATTTTTGGCTGGTGGCACAATTACGACATTATCTATGTACTACCGCCAGGCCCCCTGGACCGTAATCTGTTGCCATTTGAGAAATATTGCACGGAGACCAGTAACGCATACCGTAACTAGAAAGTATGCATTGTTGATCAAACGGAGAACTTCTAGATACCTTTTTTCTGGAAATGGGAGATAGACTTGGGGAGGACCTTCTTAGAGGTTTAAAAAAACGAATATTATACCATCAATATTTAACCACTTCAGCCCCGGACCATTCTGCTGGTCAATGACCGGGCCACTTTTTTGCAATTCAGCACTGCGTCGCTTTGAATGACAATTGCGCAGTCGTGCGACGTGGCTTCCAGTTTTCTTTTCGTGGTATTTGATCACCTCTGCGTTTTTTTTTTTTTTTTGCGCTATAAACAAAACTAGAGCGAAAATTTTGAAAAAAAAAAAAATTATTTTTTTTTGCTGTAATAAACATCCCCAAAAATATATAAAAAACAATATTTTTTTTCTTCAGTTTAGGCCGATGTGTATTCTACATATTTTCCGTAAGAAAAATCGCACTAAGCGTTTGATTGGTTTGCACAAAAGTTATAGCGTCTACAAAATAGGGGATAGATTTATGGCATTTTTATTAATATTTTTTTTTTATCGGTACTGCGACCTTATGGTGGACACTTTTGACACATTTTAAAGGATCACTAAAGGATTTTTTTTTTTTTTTAGCTAAACAGCTTCCTTTACATTACTGCAGTCCTGGTTTCATGTCCTCATTGTTCATTTTTGCTTTGAAGTTGCTGTAATTCTGTTCTGATCTCCACACTTCCTGCTTGTCTGGCTCCTTATGAAAAATCTCATGGCAGCTTTTCACCGTGGTCCATGCTGTCATTACTGTGTGTCTAAAACTCAGAACCAATCAGATTCATCTTAAAAACAAAACACTGCCCTGGATTTGTTTGTTTTTGTTCTGTCTCTCTCTCTAATTCACAGAAACATGAAACCAGTTTAAAAACGAAAGTGAAACTAGAGGCACATTTTATGATAGATAAAAATCAATTTTTAATCATTTTTAAAAGGAATCAGTTAACTTTTATGTCTCTATACCCTGTAAACAGTCATTTCAGCAACATTTTTTTTTCCTTTAGTGACCCTTTAAGGACCATTGGCATTTTTATTGCGATCAGTGCTAAAAAATGCATTGATTACTGTAAAAATGTCACTGGCAGTGAAGGGGTTAATTATGTTCCCTAGGCGTGTTCTAACTTAATGGGATAGTGGGACTGACTAGGGGAAATGACAGATCACTGTTCATACATTGTATGAACATGCGATCATTTCTTTCTCCCCCCGACAGGACCGGGAGCTGTGTGTTTACACACACTGCTCCCGATTCTCTCTCTAATGAGCGACCGCGGGTGCTCGGCGGTGATCGCGCCCGCCGGGCACCTGCAATGCAAAATCACGTTATATTACGTGATTTCACGCAGCCGAGCCAACCTGCCGCCGTAAAACTGCGGTGGGAGGTCGGCAATAGGTTAAGATGCACTAAATGCACTAAAATACAGAAAACTAATTATACGATTATTTCACAATGATATAGAACCCCAGATATACCTTCAAAATTATTTCCTAAATGTATCGGTTGCTGGCGATGCCAGACAGAACAGTGGAATCTGTTGCACGTTTTCTGGTCCTGCCCCAGAAAAAGGCCATTCTGGAGGGAGGTCAGGGAAATAATTCAAACATTTGGTGACGTGGAAATACAGGAAGACCCAGCTTTTGTCCTCCTGCACTTGTCGGAAATCCCGGGGGAAAACATATAGGAAATAAATGATCTGTCACTTGGTGAACGCAGCTAAAGCATGCATCCCGCTTATGTGGAAACAGTAACATCCCCCGACAGTGAGCATGTGGCTTAAGAAAGTACAATAAGTAAATAGGATGGAGGACTTAGTCTTGACAACAAGGAAAAAAAAGAGAAATCTACTTAAAAACTCGGTCACCATGGAATTGTTTTATCTCTTTAGAGGAAGGGAAAAAACAAATTGATATAAATTAAAAAGAGGGGTCCAATGGGGGGGAGAGGAGAAATATTGTGTTTTGGTTTAATACAAGGAGGGGTTCTGGAATTTATCTGGGGGGGGGGGGTAAGGAAAGGTGGGGGAAATGGATTATAAACAGAAGTTGCAGCTGGAATATTGAGAGGCAGTTGTGGTATCCTGGCCGGGTCTGGGGGAAGCATCTCTCTCCCGACGCGACATGGAGTAACAATAAGGGGGATGGAAATGAAAGGGAAAGGTTACTTTTCTAAAAATCCTATTCATCCCTTATCTCATTGACTCCCCAGTTCCCATCTGGGGTTGTACTTCTATCCATCTTCATTTGAAGGTATATTAAGACTAGACAGGAGTAGATGGAATTGAATGCAATGAGTTATTAACATGTTTTCTTTTTGACTGGCTGTATGTACAGAAATAGAATGTTATATTCCATTGTTCATTTCCCCCCATTATTTAACCACTTAAGACCCGGACCAATACGCTGGTAAATGACCCAAGGTGTTTTTGCGATTCGGCACTGCGTCGCTTTAACAGACAATTGCGCGGTCGTGCGACGTGGCTCCCAAACAAAATTTGCGTCCTTTTCTTCCCACAAATAGAGCTTTCTTTTGGTGGTATTTGATCACCTCTGCGATTTTTATTTTTTGCGCTATATACAAAAATAGAGCGACATTTTTGAAAAAAAAACACTATTTTTTACTTTTTGTTAAAAAAAAAAATCAAATAAACTAAATTTTAGTCAAACATTTAGGCCAACATTTATTTAGCCACATGTCTTTAGTAAAAAAAAAAATCGCAATTAAAAAAAATAGCTACCTAGCGGGAACAGCGACACTAATACAGCGATCAGAAAAATGATCGCTTAGTGATGCTGGCAATAGGGAGTGAAAGGGTTAACTAGGGCGGTGATCAGGGGGTTAAAACTTTATTAGGGGGGTGGGGGGGCTACCCTGGACCTAACACTAACTGTTTTTTACACTGCCTGTCACACTGACACTAAATGCAGTGATTAGATCACTGCATTCAGTGACACTGTGACAGGGGGGGTGGGGGGGCGATCACAAGGGGTTAATGTGCCTATGTGAGTGTGTGTCAGTGTTGTGTTGGTGCACACTTACTTGTGATGTCTTCTCTCATCAGCAGCGGTGGGAAACACCGCTGCGATGAGAGATTACATCATTTCCTCCTTCCTGTGTAAACACAGGAGGAGGAAGTGACAGGAGCTGGGAGCGCGCGCATTGGCTGGGAGCGATCGCGGGGGGGCGGGTAAACGCCGACATCCGCCCGCTCATCCCGGATTGCTCCCGGAGCCAGGGGGACCCCCGCACGCCGCGGAGGGGGTCCCGATGGGACCCCCGAACCGCACTTAGGCGGGGACGTAAATTTACGCCCGTGTGCCTGTACGTGCCATTCTGTGGCCGTATATGTGCGTGCGGGGGTCCTTAAGTGGTTAAAATAAAAATAAAGAAAGTATAAAAAAAATAAACCATGTCTTCTGTTGGAAGAAATATTGAAGAGACTATTTTATTTTCTCCATATTGCAAGAAACTTGGTTGGAGAGCTATGCAAGAGTGTGGAAGAGAAAAGCAAGGTAAAGAAAGGTCGAAGAGGAACATGGTGGATGTGTGACATCCAGGAAATGACAGGCAGTTGTGATGTAAAGCCGATTATATACCTGCCAAAACACGAGTCCAACTGAAAAACAATGGTGGAAGCAAGGTTCCAAGTAGTAGTTGCCCTACATACAATCAAGGCAAAAACTAACACACAGTAGTAAAAAGAATGCTTGGAAAGGAAAGAATGGAGCACATCACCAACTTCTCTAACACCTTGGAATTGTGGATTCATGAAAACTTGAACTATGTTGATGTCACAACTGGAATCGCCAAGGCCAGAGTTTCTGAAGAAACAGAACCATCTCCCTTCTAAACACCAAACAAGTTTGTTATGGCATAGAAACATTTCCCTCAAAATGTCTCCCATAAAGAAGAGCACACATTTTGACCATGGTGCTATTATTATTATTATTATACAGGATTTATATAGCGCCAACAGTTTGCGCAGCGCTTTACATCAGGGAAGACCGTACAGTCACAATGCAAATCAATACAGGAGGGATCAGAGGGCTCTGCTCATTAGAGCTTACAATCTAGAAGCTAGAAGAGAATCTTGAAAATCTCACGGAAAAACATGGTCACGAATGAAGAGATGCGTTGCAAAGAGTCAATGAAGCTAAACCATGTCTTCTGTTGGAAAAAATATTGAAGAGAGTGCTATTTTTTTTTCCATATTACAAGAAACTTGGTTGGAGAGCTATGCAAGATTGTGGAAGAGAATGTAAAGAAAAGGAGAAGAGGAACATGGTGGATGCATGACATCCAGGAAATGGCAGGCAGTTGTGACGTAAAGCAGATCAAGTACCTGAGTCCAACTTGAAAGACGAGTCCAACTTGAAAACAATGGTGGAAGCAAGGTTCCAAGTTTGAAGTTCAGCAAAAACTGCAAACAGTCATGTTAATGGTAACTACTAATTAGGTCAACTCACTTCACTCTTGAGGTGAGTCGTCCTACATACACAAGGAAAAAAAAGAACATACAGTAGTAAAACTAATGCTTGGAAATAATAGAGCACATCACCAACTTCTCACCTTGGCATTATGGATTCATAAAAACCTGAAGAACGATGTTGACGTCACAACTGGAATCACCAAGGCCAGAGTTTCTGAAGAAACTAAGAACAATCTCCATTCTAAACACCAAACAAGTTTGCAACAAACTCAAGTCTGGACCTTTCTTGATTATGGCATAAAAATATTTCCCTCAAAATGTCTCCCATAAAGATGATCACAAGTTTTGACCATAGTGCTACAAGAGAATTTTGAAAATCTGCTGGATGGACGTGGTCATGAATGAAGAGATGTGTTGCAATGAGTCAATGAAGCTAAACCATGTCTTCTGTTGGAAGAAATATTGAAGAGAGTGCTATTTTTTTTTCCATATTACAAGAAACTTGGTTAGAGAGCTAGATTGTGGAAGAGAAGGTAAAGAAAGATAGAAGAGGAACATGGTGGATGCATGACATCCAGGAAATGACAGGCAGTTGTGACGTAAAGCAGATCAAGTACCTGCCAAAAGACGAGTCCAACTGGAAAACAATGGTGGAAGCAAGGTTCCATGTTTGAAGTTCAGCAAAAACTGCAAACAATCATGTTAATGGTAACTACTAATTAGGTCAACTCGCTTCACTCTTGAGGTGAGTCGCCCTACATACACAAGGAAAAAACGAACCTACAGTAGTAAAACACATGACCAACTTCTCTAACACCTTGGCATTATGGATTCATGAAAACCTGAAGAACGATGTTAACATCACAACTGGAATCGCCAAGGCCAGATTTTCTGAAGAAACCAAGAACAATCTCCCTTCTAAACACAAAACAAGTTTGCTACAAACTCAAGTCTGAACCATTCTTGGCTATGGTATAGAAACATTTCCCTCAAAATGTCTCCCATAAAGATGATCACAAATTTTGACCATGTTGCTACAGGAGAATCTTGAAAATCTGCTGGATGGACACGGTCACGAATGAAGAGATGTGTTGTAATAATAGTGTAATACTGCAAGGTTTATTTAACCACTTCAATACAGGGCATGTACACCCCCTTCCTGCCCAGGCCAATTTTTAGCTTTCAGCACTGTCAGGCTTTGAATGACAATTGCACGGTCATGCGACGTGGCTCCCACAAATAGAGCTTTCCTTTGGTGGTATTTGATCATCTCTGCAGTTTTTATTTTTTACGCTATAAACAAAAAAGCGTCAATTTTAAAAACACTATTTTTTACTTTTTGCTATATCTCAATTAAAAAAAAAAATTCTCATACACATATAAGCGTATAGTGATTAGTTTGTACAAACGTCATAGCACCTACAAAATAGGGGATCGATTTTATGATTTTTTTTTTTTTACTAGTAATGGCGGTCATCTATGATTTTTGTCAGGACTGCGATATTGCGGCAGACAGATTGTACACTTTTGACACTATTTTGGGAACAGTGCTATAAATATGCACCAATTACTGCATAAATGTGACTGGCAGGGATGGGGTTAAATGTGTTCCCTAGGGAGTGATTCTAACTGTGGGGGGAGGGGACTGACTGGGGGAGGTGACCGATCAGTGTCCCTATCTACAAGGGACACACCATCGGTCTCCTCTCCCTGACAGGATGTGGATCTGTGTGTTTACACGCACAGAATCCACGTCCCTGGCTCTGTAACTCGATTGCGGGTACCTGGCAGGCACACACATCGGCAACCCGAGTGACGCTGCATGCACCCCTCTTGTCATATGTCATATCTCGTCATATGATGCCACCGTCACATTGCAATCGGCGGGATGTGAAGTGGTTAAATTCAAAATTATTACACTTGCATCAAAATCTTTAAAATCGTGCAAGAAAATCGCCACCTTGCCGTACAAACAGCCTTCACAGATTCTCCTTAGCTTGACGGATTTCGCCCCTCCCACTGAGGGCATCTATAGAAACTTCTTTTACTATGAATTAAAGGAGCAGCGCTACATTTTTTTACCTTAAACTATAGCAGCAGCCCTATTATACATTTTTTTATGTATATTGTGCTATTTCATATTCCTTTTTATAGCGCGGGTCCTTTCACTTTGAATTTTAGTTATGACATAAAGCAGATCCTACACCTGCCAAAAGACTAGGTCTTATGGAAAACAATGGTGCTAGCAAAGATCTAAGTTTTGAAGTTGAGAAAAAATGCAAGCAGTCATGGTAGTGGTAATGGGAACTACTAAGTAGGTCAAAGAGGACCTGTACTGTAGAAATTCTGGTTATGAAATTTTCAGTTGGTGGTCATTGGGAAGAATGCTCCCTTTAGAGTGGTGGTTAGTGGGAAGAATGCCAATCCTACAAACCACTATAAGGATCATTAATGTCATGACACTGGACCTAGACCATTGCAGGTCCCACCAACGGGAGGTCAAATGTCCATAGTGCAAGGAACTCCGAGCAACCTCTGGAGGAATTCTGGTTGAGAATGGCTGCAATAAACCACAGAAAGTTTCAGGAGCCAAACCATGTCAAATAAAATATTTATAACATTTTACAGTCGCAACAAGACCACCTTTAGAATGCTGAATAGATAATTGACTGATGTTTGATTCTGAACTGTTGATAGCGCTGGTCTCTTATGCTCCAGAGCTATAACTCCTATAAAATATGTATCTTCATTCTTATTCTCTTTAATGCCCAATAAACAGAGATAGGCAGGTATGTGACCAGATAGCACGTCAGTATGTTACTGGCCGATAAGTGAGATTGACAGCTGACACCAGCAGATGGAAAGAGATTCCGCCAGCTTAGCTAACAGCGAAAGGGAACTTTCCTTCCCTCATTCCTTTCAAAAGAGGATTTAAAACCGTCGGATCTGGTTGAAAGTGATACACTATACTAGAGCCTTTCAAATGTGGGATTCAATATTCTAGATGGTGTGATAAAGAGAGAAAAGGAATAAAAGCGTATTACTATGAGCTGTATAAAAGGCAACCCCCCCCCCCCCCCAAAGGAAAGTTTTGCTAACATTTAAAGGTAGAGGGGAACTAGATGAAGAATATCTGAAAGTTATAGGAGAACAGACTATTAAACTATGGATTACCCTGTGTGTGTCTATATTTATATAGATAGATACCGTATCTACTTGAGTATAAGCCGAGTTTTTCAGCACACCCCCCCCCATGGCTTATACTCGAGTCACCTTTTTGCGCCTGATCTCCCGGACTTTGGGGACCCGGTATCGGCTGTCCGTAGGTCCCCTGGACCCTAACTTCGGACACACATGTAGCCCCACTCTTTCTCTACAAGTGTGCAAAGTTTGTTGTCCGGGGGACCTACGGCTGTGGAGCACCGATTTTTCAAAGCCGGGCCCCCCTTCCATAGACTCGCATGTTAAAAGGTAATTTCTCCGGTGATTTTGGGGACCTGGTACCGGATGGTCGTAGGTCCTCTGGACCCGGAAATTGGCACACGTATAGCTCCATTTCTCCTCTACAAGTGTTTAAAGTTTGTTGTCTAGGTGACCTACGGCTGGGGAGCACCGATTTTTTATTTTTTCAAAGCCAGGCCCCCCTTCCATAGACTCCCATGTTAAACGTCAGTCTAGTCATGGGCACAGTGACGCATGGGCACAGTGAGGCATGCAGATGGACACCCTAGGCTTATACTCGTAGCAATAAAGTTTTTTCCATTTTTTTGTGGTAAAATTAGGTGCCTCGGGTTATGTTCGGGTCGGCTTATACTTGAGTATATACAGTATATATCTATATAGGTAGATCTCTCTCTCTCTCTCTCTCTCTCTCCCAAACAAAATTGACGTCATTTTTTCGCCCACAAATAGAGCTTTCTTTTGGTGGTATTTCATCACCTCTGCGTTTTTTGTTTTTTTTTGCGCTAGAATGAATGAATGAAAAACTTATATAGCGCAGCACATGCGAAGCAAATCGCCTCTGGGCGCTTGATGTTCCTGTCTCCTTTGAGATCAAAAGAGATGCGTCTTAATCTTTCTCCTGAAGACTAGATAGTTCTCCTCCAGCCGAATACTCGCTGGTAAGGCGTTCCATAGTCTGGGACCCTGGACAGCGAATCTCCTGTCTCCTTTGGACTTGAATCTGGCTTTTGGTATCTGAAGCCGATTTTGATTGGTGGATCGTAGAATACGATTGGGATTGTGAACTTGTAATTTTTCGCATAGATAATGGGGAGCATTCCCATGGATACATCTATGCGTTAGACAGAGAGCTTTAAAGGAGATTCTGTCTCTAACTGGAAGCCAGTGAAGGGATCTCAGTGAAGGTGAGATTGATTCCCAGGGTTTTTTCCCAGTCACAAGTCTGGCGGCCGTATTTTGAACGACTTGAAGACGAGCGATCTGGTACTTGGGGAGTCCGAGGTAAAGGGCATTTGCATAGTCCAGTCTGGAATTTACAATCGCTCCCACCACGACCGCTAAGTCTTTCTTGGGAATAAAAGGCGTGAGTCTGCGTAGTAGGCGCAGCAGATGGTGAGATCCGCTGACTACTGACCCTATTTGTGCGTTCATTGTCATGTCGGAGTCAAAGATGACCCCAAGACTTTTGACTTTGGCGCTAGGGGTGATAATTTTGCCCAGAATGGGCGGCGGGATCCAAGTTGGTGTCGATAGATTCCTACGCTTGGCGTGAAACAGAAGAAGTTCTGTTTTTGCTCCGTTGAGTTTGAGATAACTCTTTGTCATCCAGTCCTCTATCAGAGAGAGGCATGTCTCTAGATTGAGGTGGTGATCCTTTTTATTGCAAATGCGGAAGTACAGTTGCGTGTCATCTGCATAGGAGTGATATAGCAGTTTTTGGCTGCTGATGATTTCGAAAAGAGGACGCACATAGATGTTGAATAACATCGGCGACAGGGGAGATCCTTGAGGGACCCCGCACGATAATGTGCGTTGTTCAGAAGTGAAGGGTCCTAGCTTCACTATTTGCGATCTGTTTTCCAAAAAAGAGGAGAACCAGGATAGATCGCGTTCTGCGACTTTAGCTACTTTAGCCAGCCGAGTCAGCAACAGCTTGTGATCTACTGTATCAAAGGCTGCGCTTAGGTCCAGCAGAACCAGAAGAGATGATTCTCCTTCGTCTGCGGCCTCGAGAACGTCGTCCCATATCTTAAGCAATGCAGTTTCCGTCCCGTGTCCGGGACGGAATCCTGATTGAAATGGGTCGAGTAAGTTGTGGGTGTCTAGATGCTGTTGCAGCTGCTGTACCACTGCTTTCTCCATTACCTTGGAGAGAGCATTTAGGCCTGTTATGGGGCGCCAGTTGAGTGGATCCTTAGGATCCAGGGTGGCTTTCTTCAGGATGGGTTGAATGAAGCCCTCCTTCAACTGGGAGGGCATTATGCCCTCCTTGAAGGATTGGTTGACAAGCTGCGTGACAGGAGGTGCCAAGATGTCGGCGCATTCCTTCAGCAGTTTAGTGGGGATAATATCATTTGGCGCAGTGCTGTTGCGCAGAGTGCCGATGATATTTTTAGTGGTCTGAATGGAGATGGGTTCCAGCTTGAACTCACCTAACTGTGGTGACTTACTGCCGGTGCAGTGTAATCGACTCCGGGGGGGGCTGGAAGAGCGATTGTTTTGCTGAATGCCTTGCCGGATTGCCTCAATTTTGGTAATGAAGCAATCCGCTAACTCATCGCAAAATTCTTGTGAATCCAAGTTGGGGGCCACAAGACATCCTGGATTCATGGTCTGGGTGACCAGCTTGAAGAGTTCGCGGGGGCGATTTAGGGCACCGTTGATAGCCTCCGAAAAGTAATTCTTCTTGGCTTCAAAGATTTGTTTGTAGTATTTTCTAGTTATTACCTTGTAGATCGAGAGGTTCTCATCTGAAGAGTTTCTTTTCCAGGCTGCCTCTGCCCTTCTGCGCTCTTGCTTCAGTAACGCCAGCTGGTTGTTGAACCAGCCGGAGTTATTTTTCCTGATCTGGGTCTTTCGTTTAGGCGCTATCAAGTCAGCTGACTGCAATAGTGCTGTGTTTATGGCCACCAATGTTTCTTCCGCTGTTTGGTGCGGCTGAATTGTATTTATTTTTTCCCCTAATGTGGCTTTGAAAAGCTCAGAGTGGAGCTTCTTCTGACATCTAGTCCAGTGTGTTGTCACTGGATTTGATGTTTTTGTTAAGGGGGGGAAATCGGAAATAATGAATTTAATTGCATGGTGATCTGTCCATGGCAATGGTTCATTTTCCAAGATTTTTATTTCCAGATCTTGTCTGAAAATAAGATCGAGCGTATGACCTGAAGCATGTGTGGGCCCACATACTAGTTGCTGAAGCCCTAATCCTTCTAGGTGGTCGATGCAGGCGTCAGCAATGGGGTCCTGCGGGGAGTTGGCCCAGAGATTGAAGTCCCCGAGCAGCAAAAGGTGTCTGCTATTCAGGGTGTAGGTGGAGACAAAATCCGTCAAAGATGGGAGCAGCTGCGACTTGGGGCCAGGTGGCCTATAGCAGAGTAGAATCTGGACGGTCTCCTGGCCGTTTACTTGCAGTTGGAGAGTAAGGGTTTCCATGAATGGAAGAGGGTTTTGGAGGCTTGGTTTTGTGATCGCAAGACGTGTCTTATGAATCACCGCCAATCCCCCTCCTCTAGAAACAAAACTAGAGCGACAATTTTGGAAAAAAAGCTGTATTTATTTAACTTTTTGCTATAACTATCCCCCAAAAAAAGAAACAATTTTTCTTCCTCAGTTTGGAACGATACGTACTCTTCTACATATTTTTGGTAAAGAAAATCGCAATAAGCATTTGATTGGTATGTGCAAAAGTTATAGCATCTACAAAGTAGGGCATAGTTTTATGGCATTTTTTTAAATATATTTTTATTTTTTTTACTACTAATGGCGGCGATCAGCTATATTTTATCGTGGCTGCGATATTGCAGCGGTCAGATTGGACCCGTTTGATGGTATTTTGGGACCATTCACATTTATACAGCAATCTGTGCTATATAAATGCACCGATTTACTGTGAAAATTTGACTGGCAGGGAAGGGGTTAACAACTAGGGGGCTAGGAACTGTGTCCTAGGGAGTGATTCTAACTGTGGGGGCGGGGCTTACTGTGACACGACACTGCTCCTGATGAGAGGAAGCAGACGATCAGTGTCCTGCCACTAGGCAGAACGGGGAGATGCCTTGTTCACACAGGCATCCCCCTGTTCTGCAGCTCCGTGGCACGAACGAGGGACACTGGCGGACACAGTCAAGGAGCTCGCGGCAGGGGCCTGCGCCCACACAGCAGCAAATTTAACCACTTAAGGACCGCCTACTGCACATTTACGTCGGCAGAATGGCACGGCTGGGCACATCAACGTATATATACGTTGATTTTAGTACCCAGCCGTGGGTCGCGCGCGCATCCGTGACCCGGTCCGAAGCTCCAGGACCGGGACCGCAGGATTCGCGGACCTGATCGCCGCTGCAGTGCGGCGATCCGTCCCTGGAGCGGAAGAACGGGAAGAGCCGTGTGTAAACACGGCTTCCCCGTGCTTCTCTGTGGAAGTAGCATCGACCGCGTCATCCCTGTAATAGGGGGACGCGATCGATGACGTCACACCTACAGCCACACCCCCCTACAGTTGTAAACACAACACATAGGTCACACATCCCCTACAGCGCCACCTGTGGTTAACTCCCAAACTGCCACAGTAAACAATGCAATTTAAATGCATTTTTTGCTGTGAAAATGACAATTGTCCCAAAAATGTGTCAAAATTGTCCGAAGTGTCCACCATAATGTCGCAGTCACGAAAAAAATCTCTGATCGCCGCTATTAGTAGTAAAAAAAATTTTTTTATAAAAATGCAATAAAACTATCCCTTATTTTGTAAACGCTATACATTTTGCGAAAACCAACCGATAAACGCTTATTGCGATTTTTTTTTACCAAAAATAGGTAGAAGAATACGTATCGGCCTAAACTGAGGAAAAAAAATGTTTTTTTATATATTTTTGGGGATATTTATTATAGCAAAAAGTAAAAAATATTGCATTTTTTTTTAAATTGTCGCTCTATTTTTGTTTATAGCGCAAAAAATAAAAACCGCAGAGGTGATCAAATACCACCAAAAGAAAGCTCTATTTGTGGGGAAAAAAGGATGCCAATTTTGTTTGGGAGCCACGTCGCACGACCGCGCAATTGTCTGTTAAAACGACGCAGTGCCGAATCGCAAAAAGGGGAAAGGTCCTTTACCTGCATTTTGGTCCGGGTTTTAAGTGGTTAAAGAGATGTACTTATACGTCCATTTGCCTGTCCTTGCCATTCTGCCGACGTTAAAGTGCGTGCGCTGGTCGGCAAGTTGTTAAAACATTTCTAAAGTAAACCCTTCCGTATACCCAGTGAAGTGATATTCTTCCCCAGAGCTTTTTTTCTCAGAAAATAGGTGCAGGAACTCAACCACGACCCCGTTCAGATTTCACAAACAATAGAAGGGTCTTAAAGGGGCATTAAATACCAGAATTGCACTAATACAGAGTGCAGAGTTCAGGGGGGTTACACACAGAGTGAAGAGCTGGCACTTGTAAACACAGAAACCAGACTTCTGTGTTTACAAGTGATTGTGGTGAGCAGGCACCAAAGGGTCTGAGCCAAAGGTGGTGGAACTGAGTTCCCCCAAGTTCCCCCAGAAAAAAAGCCCTGTTCTTCCCTATATCTGCATGATCCAGTCGGGAACCGGTTAAAGTCTCATTCAGACATGCACAGAGCCCTGTCCTCTGTTGAGCCATGCATCCAACTCGAAGCTGTACACAATGCAGCCCATAAGTGGATGCAGACATGAACATGGCCGCATGTCAAAACTTGACATGTGAGTGAGGCATGCCAGAAGGGACGCGGGAGGGCAAACTGTCGCCAGAAGGGACGCGGGAGGGCAAACTGTCGCCAGAAGGGACGCGGGAGGGCAAACTGTCGCCAGAAGGGACGCGGGAGGGCAAACTGTCGCCAGAAGGGACGCGGGAGGGCAAACTGTCGCCAGAAGGGACGCGGGAGGGCAAACTGTCGCCAGAAGGGACGCGGGAGGGCAAACTGTCGCCAGAAGGGACGCGGGAGGGCAAACTGTCGCCAGAAGGGACGCGGGAGGGCAAACTGTCGCCAGAAGGGACGCGGGAGGGCAAACTGTCGCCAGAAGGGACGCGGGAGGGCAAATTATGAGAAGTGACAAGGGAAGGTAAACTATCAGCAGAAAGATAAGTTCAGAAAAATGAATACATGCACATACTTTTACAGAAAAGAAAAGGTGTGTATTTTAATATCTTTCCTGCAGGAGCCTGGAAAGCATTGCCCACATGATCGGTGGATCGGGGGGGAATTCCAAGCTTCTGCAGACAAGCCCCGTACCTCAGATACAGGCTGCAGGGCTTGTGAATGAACTACAACAGCACTCCTTGGCACCCTCGCAGTCCATTCAGTACATGAGCCATGGTGGCTGATGGTAGTCTATTCTATTCACAGGAAATTGTGAATGAATGACGCCGCCTCGTGGGCGGAGTCCGGCACTGCCACGCTGGATTTGAATTGTGACAGCAGGTGCAGGGAGAAGATCCCCCGCCCGCTGTTACAGGGAAGAGGGGTCAGGCGGGGGAGAGACTGCAGGAGCTGGAACATTTTTTGTGCTCCATCCTAAATACAGATATAACTTATGTGTTTTAAAAGGTGAACTTATCCTTTAACCACTTCAGGCCCGCGCTACCGTCGGATGACGGCAACAGCGCGGGCCTGAATATCCAACATGTCGTCATTTGACGGCATGTCCTTCAGGCGTTCCCAGCGCGCGCTGCGGGGAAGCCCTGTGTTGTCCGTGTCCCTTGGACACGGCCAATCACAGATCGCGGCGAACGGCCAATCAGAGTGGCCGTTTGCGATGCGATCTGTGGGCAAATGAGAGATGATCTCTCATAGATCATCTCTCATTGTTGCCGTTTTACACAGAGACAGCGTCCTGTCTCTGGAGAGGAGGAGCCCGACTGTGTTCCTTCCTACATAGGGACACAGATCGGTCACCCCCCCCCCCAGTCACCCCCCTCCCCCCAGTTAGAACACACCTAGGATACACATTTAATCCCTTCCTCACCCCCTAGTGTTAACCCCTTCAATGCCAGTCACATTTATACTGTAATTAGTGCATATTTATAGCACTGATCGCAGTATAAATGTGAATGGCGCCAAAAACGTGTCAAGTGTCCGACGTGTCCGCCATTACGTCGCAGTACCAATAAAAATCGCAGATCGCCACCATTTCTAGTAAAAAAATAAATAATAAAAAATAATAATTCTCTATTTTGTAAGCGCTATAACTTTTGCGCAAACCAGTCGCTTATTGCGATTTTTTTTTTTTTTTTTTTTTTTACCAAAAATATGTAGAAGAATACGTATCGCTCCTAAACTGAGAAAAAAAATGTGTTTTTTTTTTAATTGGGATATTTATTATAGCAATAAGTAAAAAATATTGTATTTTTCTTCAAAATTGTCGCTCTTTTTTGTTTATAGCGCAAAAAATAAAAACCACACAGGCGATCAAATACCACCAAAAGAAAGCTCTACTTGTGGGGAAAAAAGGACGTAAATTTTGTTTGGAAAGCCACGTCGCACGACCGCGCAATTGTCAGTTAAAGCGACGCAGTGCCGGGAGCTGATATTTTACCTGGGCAAGAGGGGGGTGTATGTGCCCAGTAAGCAAGTGGTTAAACATCAGCTTTAAAATAAAAGGGAGAAGGGAAACCATACATTTTAATAACTTCAAGAATGAAAACTCGTCATCAGACTTTGTTTGTTTTTCTCTCTCTCTTTTTTTTTTTTTTAAATCTGAGCCACATTAACCACTTAAGACCCGGACCATTATGCAGGTAAAGGACCAGGCCCCTTTTTGCGATTCGGCACTGCGTCGCTTTAACTGACAATTGCGCGGCCGTGCGACGTAGCTCCCGAATAAAATTGGCATCCTTTTTTCCCCACAGATAGAGCTTTCTTTTGGTGGTATTTGATCACCTCTGCGGTTTTTATTTTTTGCGCTATAAACAAAGAGCGCGACATTTTTGAAAAAAATTCAATATTTTTAACTTTTTGCTAAAAATAAATATCCCCAAAAAAATATTGTTCTTGAGTTTAGGCTGATTCGTATTCTTCTACCTATTTTTGGTAATAAAAAAATTGCAATAAGCATTTAGCGATTGGTTTGCACAAGTTATAGCGTTTACAAAATAGGGGATAGTTTTATTGTATTTTTATTAATAATTTTTTTTTTTTTACTACTAATGGCGGCGATCAGCAATTTTTTTTTTCGTGACTACAACATTACGGCGGACACATCAGACAATTTTGACACATTTTTTGGGGCAAAAAGTGCTATAAAAATGCACTGATAACTGTGAAAATGACAATTGCAGTTTAGGAGTTAACTATTAGGGGGCGCTGTAGGGGTCAAGTGTGACCTCATGTGTGTTTATAACTGTACGGTGGCGGGGCTGGACTTGTGACGTCACTGATCGTCTTTCCCTATATCGGGGAACAGACGATCAGTGACACTGCCACTGTGAAGAACGGGGAAGGTGTGTTTACACTTACCTCTCTTCGTTCTTCAGCTCCTTTGACCGATCAGGGGACAACGGCGGCGATTGCGGTCACAGAATTTCAGACCCGGTCACGTGCGCGCGCCGGCAACCCGCGGCTGGGCTCTTAAAACCGACGTACATGTACGTACCAAAAAAACCTGGGGAATGCCCAGGGAATAACCAAGCCTACTTACCGACCAGCTCGCAGAACAACCAATTAACCTGTCTAACAGTATGCGTTAAAAACGGGGGTTTTGTCCGCACGCATTTGCAAACGCATGCGTGAGCCACAGAGCCGCGCCAAGGCACCCCGTAATCTGTGGTCCTAACACTAAACAATGAGTGTCCCCACAGTGGAGGCACATGCATTCTAATGGATAGATGGGGGCAGGTGAACTGAAGGGGAGGCACCCCTTCTTAAAGGTACAGGAGCACCTCAAACACCCAGCATATAGCACAATGGCTGCAAAGGTGTTGGCGTGTTGCTGGACCAATACAAGCACCACAGGTGAAACATAACCGTGTCCACCGCCCCATCTATAGCTGGCCATAGCAGTAAGTAGCATTGTACCCTGTTTCCCTGAAAATAAGACCTACTGTAGCGTTATAACGGCTGCAATATAAGCCCTACCCCGAAAATAAACCCTAGTTAGTCGTCGTAAAAACATGTAATCCGTTTTGAAAAAAAATTATATAATGTGCAGTGTGTCTCCTTTTGTCTCCTCGGCTGGAGATCTTTTACTCTCCGTCGGCGCGTCCCTTCCTCTGCAGTGCTCAGAGTGGAGAAGAGCTACGGCGGGTCACTGTGCTGGCTATCATGCTTTAACGGATCAGGATATATTTTTTTTCTTTTTGGGGTTACAACCACTCTAAGATCGTCATGATGACATGACTGTATTTGAATAGATGTAGATTATTGTACATACCGTAAATAAATAAGACATCCCCTGAAAATAAGCCCTAGTGAGATTTTTGTAGCCAAAATTAATATAAGACCCGGTTTTATTTTCAGGGAAACACGGTACGTGATTGTGCCATTCTGCCGACGTATATCGGCGTTAGGCGGTCCTTAAGTGGTTAAGCCACTTTTCTTTCAGCCATACGAGTATGTTGGTAACACGTTTGATAAACGGGCTGCACCCAGTGATTGTTTTATTAGCGTTATAGTAGTACGCTCATGTCGGCAGCAAAAGCAGAACGTGGTTGACTGATAGGAATCGCATTGTATTCCGGAGTGAATGCAGCGCCATTATGAATGGCGGACGAAGCGGACTTTCATGTATAATTGGGAGCACTCAGTGTGAAAACATTGGTACGGGTCTTACACGTGTAAGTGCCTTTACTTTCATGCAACATCTGTGTACGCTACAAAGCCGAGTGCATCCAATTCATTGTCGTGCTGCAGCTTTAATCTTTATCTGGCGCTCACATTCCCCCGCTGTAGTCTTGGCGGTTCTTTGTTCACCCTGTTTGAAGATAGTTTTACAGCCTTTTGTGTAATTTACGATTCAAGTCACAATTAGTAAGAGGAGGTAGCTAGGCAGAGCAAAGAGCTTTAAATTAGCTAGTTATAGCATAGATCATAATCGCTCCAGTGAAATCATTAACTCTTGTCTGCCTTCTCCGGTGCTCCGTCGTCATATTTATGTTGCTCAACAAACAATTATGTGATGCGGCAACAAAAAGTCTGCGTTTCTTAAAGCAGATTTCCGCCTGAAAAAAAAAAACTTTACGTCAGCAGCTACAAATGCTGCAGCTGCTGACTTTTAAAATAAGGACACTTATTCGGGTTCAGGGCGCCCGCGATGTCCTCACCCAAAGTCAACCCAGCCCCCTCGGCATCTTAAAGCGGGTTCCAACCACAATTGTCATTTTTTAAATGTATGTCCTTTCATCATGCGTTTTTATAATATAAATCCGGTCACTTACTATTTTACAATCCGCCACTCTGCATAGTTATTCAAAAAAGATAGTTTATAAAACTAGGTCCACACCTTTGTCATTTTGCTTGTGGGCATTGTGAAGCCCACAAGCACTTCCTTTGCGGCTTCACGGCCTGTTTACCTACTGCGCATGCGCATGTTCTGACTGGTCCCTGCTGTCTTCTAGGACCTGTGTGTCTCCCAGAAGACAGCGAGGGGCCAGACATGGCATAGATTGCCGCAGATACTGTGGCGATCTTTCACCGGAAGTAAGAGCAAATAACTTTATTAGACAGGTATCTGACCCCCCCCCCCCCCCCCCCCCGAAAGGTGCCAAATGTGACACCAGAAGGGGGGAGGAACCAGACAAGCAGAAGTAAATTTTTTGAGCGAAACTCTGCTTTAAAAGAGTTGTAAAGGTAAAATAAAATGTCTTCCTTTACTTTAGTGCAGTCCTCCTTCACTTACCTCATCCTTCCATTTTGCTTTTAAATGTCCTTATTTCTTCTGAGAAATCCTCACTTCCTATTCTTCTGTCTGTAACTCCACACAGTAATGTGAGGCTTTTTCCCTGGTGTGGAGTGTCGTGCTCGCCCCCTCCCTTGGACTACAGGAGAGTCAGGATGGCCACGAACACAGAGCTCCTTTCTCTATCTGCAACGTAGAGAGTGTCCTGACTCTCCTGTGGTCCAAGGGAGGGGGCGAGCACGACACTCCACACCAGGGAGAAAGCCTTGCATTACTGTGTGGAGTTACAAAAGAACAGGAAGTGAGGATTTCTCGCGACGTGGCTCCCAAACAAAATTGACGTCCTTTTTTTTCCCCACAAATAGAACTTTATTTTAATGGTATTTGATCATCTCTGCATTTTTTTTTTTTTGCGCAAAAAAAAAAAAAATAGAGCGACAATTTTGAAAAAAACAACACAATATTTTTTACTTTTTGCTATAATATTGAATTACTAAAAAATCTAAATTTAGTCTGATACGTATTCTTCTACCTATTTTTGGTAAAAAAAAATTGCAATAAGTGTTTGGTTTGCACAAACGTTATAGCGTTTACAAAATAGGGGGTAGTTTTATGGCATTTTTATTTACTAGTAATGGCGGCGATCTGCGGTTTTTGTCATGATTGCAATATTACAGCGGACACTTTTGACACTATTTTGGGGACCATTCACATTTATACAGCGAAGAGTGCTAAAATGATGCACTGATTACTGTATAAATGTGATTGGTAGGGAAGGGGTTAATACTAGGGGGCGATCAAGGGGTTAAATGCGTGCCCTGATAGGTGATTCTTACTGTGGGGGGAGGGGACTGACTGGGGGAGGTGACCGACGGTTCTCCCTATGTTCAATGGACGCACCGTCGGTCTCCTCTCTTCCTGACAGGACGTGGATCTCTGTGATTCACGTCCCTGGCTCTGTGACTGCCGATCGCAGGCGCTGGCGGACAATCACGTCTATCAGGCGCGCGCATTGGCACCTTTGTGACACGGCGGAGCGCGTGCGCCCCCCAGCGGCGGTAGGCCGTATATTGACGCCCCTTCCGGCATTTTAGAGCCACCTTGTGGCTGTAAAAAGTCAATCCTGCAGATGGGAAGTGATTAAAGAAAGAAAATTGTTTGCACAACTTATTGCGCTGCTTCCTCTGACTGTTAAGCCTCGTACACACGGTCGGATTTCCATCGGACAAATCCAAGGAATTTTGTCCAAAGGCCGTTGGCCGTGAACTTGTTCTGCATACAGACGGCAAAACGTTGTCAGCCAGCAAATACAAAATTACGTGTTTTTTCAGCTCTTTAGCGTCACCCTTTGGGCAACTTCTGCTAATGTTGCACTATGGTTAGCATTGCTTCTGAGCATGCGTGTTTGTAGTTTTTTTTTTTTTTTTTAGACGGATTGTGTACACAGGATCGGATAATCCGACATCACATTTTGTTGTCGGAAAATTGTAACTACTGGAGATCCGCGCTATAGCCGAATGACGGCTTTAGCACGGGTCTAAATTACCAACAAGCCGTCAATTGACGGCTTGTCAATCGCACGTTCCCTGCGCGCGCTCCAGAGTGTGCCGCGGGGAAATTCTGTGTTGGCCGTGTCCCTTGGACACAGCCAATCACAGATCGCCGCAAACGGCCAATCAGAGTGGCCGTTTGCGATGCGATCTGTGCGGTAAATGAGAGATGATCTCTCATTGCCGTTTTATAGAGACAGCGTCCTGTATCTGGAGAGGAGGAGACCGATCTGTGTTCCTTGTACATAGGGACACAGATCGGTCACCCCCCCTCCCCCCACGGTTAGAACACTATGTAGGGAATACATTAACCCCTTCCTCACCCCCTAGTGTTAACCCCTTCAATGCCAGTCACATTTATACAGTAATTAGTGCATATTTATAGCACTGATCGCAGTATAAATGTGAATGGCGCCAAAAATGTGTCAAAAGTGTCCGATGTGTCCGCCATAACGTCGCAGTACCAATAAAAATCGCAGATCGCCGCCATTTCTAGGAAAAAAAAAATAATAAAAAATAATAATTCTGTCCCCTATTTTGTAGGCGCTATAAATTTTGCGCAAACCAGTCGCTTATTGCGATTTTTCTTTTTTTCTTTTTTTTTTTTTACCAAAAATATGTAGAAGAATACGTATCGCCCTAAACTGAGAAAAAAACGTTTTTTTTTTAAATTGGGATATTATAGCAATTAATACTATTTTTTTTCAAAATGATCGCCCTTTTTTGTTTATAGCGCAAAAAATAACCGCACAGACGATCAAATACCACCAAAAGAAAGCTCTACTTGTGGGGAAAAAAGGACGTCAATTTTGTTTGGGTGCCACGTCGCACGACCGCGCAATTGTCAGTTAAAGCGGCGCAGTGCCAGAAGCTGAAATTTCACCTGGCAGGAGGGGGTTTATGTGCCCAGTAAGCAAGTGGTTAAAGCATGCTATCCCACATTTGTTGTCGGAAATTCCGTCAATTGTCCGATGCAACATACAAACGGTCGGATTATCTGACAAAACCCTACCATCACACTTTTGTTGTCGTAAAAATCCGATCGTGTGTATAGGCCTTTAGTCTCTCCAGATTTGGAGTGAGATTCGATGATGTCACTACTGTGCTGCTCACTCTTCTTGCTGGAGAAAAAGCTGTACTAGTTGATCTGCATTGCAAGGATCTCCCTGCTTTCGCTTTTATGCATTCTGTGGATCTGTGCTTCCTCCACCTCTGCTGCAGCTTCTTGGTCATCACACCAGCAGCCATCAGGGGTCAGCGGTGACATGACGGAGCAAAGCCCTGTCTCTACCAAGATGGCTGCCTCCACGCACAGACGCAGTGCAGAACAAGGCATAAGAAGTCGGTGATTGGGAAAGATTACTCAAGTATAAGCCGAGTTTTTCAGCACAATTTTTTGTGCTGAAAATACCCCCCTCGGCTTATACTCGAGTCACCTTTTTGCGCCTGATCTACCTGATTTATGGGGACCCCGTTACTGGCTGACCGTAGGTCCCCTTGACCCCAAACTTGGCACACATGTAGCCCCACTCTTCCTCTACAAGTGTGCAAAGATTGTTGTCTGGGGGACCTACGGCTGGGGAGCACCGATTTTTCAAAGCCGGGCACCCCTTCCATAGACTCCTATGTTAAACGTCAGTCTAGTCATGAACACCGTGAGGTATGGGCACAGTGAGGCATGGACATGGACACAGTGAGGCAAGCAGATGGACACCCTAGGCTTATACTTAAGTCAATACACTTTCCCAGTTTTTTTGTGGTAAAATTGTGTGCCTCGGCTTATATTCGGGTCGGCTTATACTCAAGTATATACAGTAGTTACAGGGAGATCACTGGCAATACTAGTGAGCAGCCCTCCTTTTCCCAACTTTTTAGGAGAAATCTTTTACAGTAGAGGTAGTTTTTAACCACTTAAGTCCCGGACCTTTAGGCAGCTTAAGGACCTGGCCAGTTTTTGCGATTCGGCACTGCGTCTCTTTAACTGACAATTGCGCGGTCATGCAACGTGGTTCCCAAACAAAAATGGCGTCCTTTTTTTTCCCACAAATAGAGCTTTCTTTTGGTGGTATTTGATTACCTCTGCGGTTTTTATTTTTTGCGCTATAAACAAAAATAGAGCGACAATTTAAAAAAAATGCAATATTTTTTACTTTTTGCTATAATAAATATCCCCCAAAAATATATAAAAAAAAAATTTTTTCCTCAGTTTAGGCCGATACGTATTCTTCTACATATTTTTGGTAAAAAAAAAATCGCAATAAGCGTATATTGATTGGTTTGCCCAAAATTTATAGCGTTTACAAAATAGGGGATAGTTTTATTGCATTTTTATAAATATTTTTTTACTACTACTAATGGCAGCGATCAGTGATTTTTTTCGTGACTGCGACATTATGGCGGACACATCAGACAATTTTGACACATTTTTGGGACCATTGTCGTTTTCACAGTAAAAAGTGCTTTAAAAATGCACTGTTTACTGTGAAAATTACAATTTTAACCACAAGGGGGGCGCTGAAGGGGTTAAGTGTGAAATCGTTTGTGTTTCTAACTGTAGGGAGTATGGCTGTAGGTGTGACGTCATTGATTGTGTTTCCCTATATCAGGGAACACACGATCAATGACAGTGCCACAGTGAAGAACAGGCAAGCTGTGTTTACACACAGCTCTCCCCGTTCTTAAGCTCCGGGGACTGATTGCGGGACTTCAGCGGCGATTGGGTCACGGAGCTTCGGACTGGGTCGCGGGAGCGTGCATCGGGCGCGTGCCCGCGACCCACGGCTGGGCACTTAAAGAGGACGCACCTGTACGTGTTTGCGCCCAGCCGTGCCATTCTGCTGACGTATATGTGCAGGAGGCGGTCCTTAAGTGGTTAAAAAGTATGGGCAAAGCTTTTTTGGCCATACTTGGAGATCACTTACCTGGAATGAGGCGACAGCAGGCTAATGTCAGCTGACGTCGCAGAGCCGCTCGAGGCTGTGTAAGGATCCTGACAGAAATGGCGGACGGTATAATAGGGGAGATATTTTCCAAAACACAGCAGACTTCTATCAAATAATCTCATGGGAGAAGGTTTCCAGCTGCTACTCTTAAGCCTACTTTAGTGTAAATTGGCAGATAACAGAATTATATAAATGTCACATACCCGTGTGGACATTTGGGAACACTACTGCCTTTGTATATAGTAACGCTCTTTATGCTTCAAGATGAGTGACCCTTTTAAATGGCCCAATAGCAATCTCCGTATTGTCTTTCTGTGCACATATACCGGTGTCAGCGGAGGAGAGAAACGTGAAATGCCTTTGCCTTGCTGCGATCTGAATGGACCATCTGACCCATGTCACGGACATCCGGGCTCACAGCCGACAATAAATTGCCACCAGCGATGTGCGGTCTAACCCTTGACACGCCGACTTGTCTGTACCTGCCAGACAGTCAGCATTGTTTACCCAGAGTCCTCTAGCTGCCTCTAATTGGCTGCTCCGTCATAAAATGCAGCCACCTGTCATATTGCTTAACCTGCATGCGAGGGGAGACGGCTGTTCGCTTTGTTGAAATGCCAAGGAGCAGAGAGCTACATATTAGGAAGGACACATTATCAGCCATTTAAAAAAAAAAGGAATGACTCCCTGGACAGGCGAGCAGGCAGCCAGTTCTCCGTCATTTTGTGCCGAGAGCGCCGGGGGCCCTTCAAATTAAGCAGGATGGGTGAACTTCTCCGGGGTTGTTTATGTCGTCTTATTAGCAAAAGCTGACAGTACAGCGAGCGCGGGACTGGTCTGTGACATCTTACTGTTTACCATAAGTCCTGGAATTACTGAAAGCTATCCGGGCTTCTCTTACGACAGGGCTGTGTTTACTAACCAGGGCTATGCTGCCGTTCAGTATAAACCGTGCGCTCTTGTTCCTCTAAACATGAGATACTCCCCTTGGGACTCATATATGAAGCTATGTTAAAGCATATCTTAACTAGTGGCGGCCTGTCCATAAGGGGAGCAGGGTGCCGCCCCCCCCTAATCCATGCACCTAGTCCCTAATCTACATGCAGGGCACCGGATGCATGGATTTCAATAGGGTTGTTTTGTTTTTTTAAGCACGTGCTTAGAGGCTGATGCTCTAATTGGCTTAAGAAAAGGTTTGGCTTGGGGCACAGAGCACTGCACCCCGAGCCCACCCAGTAGTGCGACAATCCCACCCAGTAGTGTGACAATAGAGAATTAAAAGGGGTTGTAAAGGTTATGCATTAAGGTGAAAAAACACCTGGCAATCACGGCCCCCCTCCCCCGTTTTACTTACCTGAGCCAGTTTACCTGCTTGGCGCGTCCCCACCGTCCTCCCCACAGAGTCCAGTCCCAGCTTTGATTAGGTAGATTGATAGCAGTGCAGCCATTGGCTCCCGCTTCTGTCAATCAAATCCAATGACGCGGGGGGCGGTACCGAGTCATACACTCAACGTCTATGGATGCAGAGTGTATAATTCAGGAGTGCACCCGCAAGGTAACCCCGTCGGGAGAGAGCTTCATCTAATGCGGGGAGGAGCCGCCGAGGGACCCCAGAAGAGTATGTTCGGGGCCACTCTGTGCAAAACGAGCTGCACAGTGGCGGTAAGTATAACATGTTTGTTTAAAAAAAAAAAAGGAACCTTTAGTATCACTTTAATATTCGCTATTGTCTTCCTGATTCTCCTCCCGGCCAATTATGAAGCGGGTCCTGAGACCCCAATTGGCCAAGTGGCGAAGCGATCATATTGGCTGCCGAGGCGGAGGAGACACTGGGTGAAGCCGCCGAGAAGGAAGCGCTGCCTACGACCTAGAATGGGGTAAGTGCGGGGCTGGTAGGCTAACAACGATCAAGGGGGGTTCGATCTACGGTGGGGCGTTGGGTGGTGTGTTTGATTTTCTACATTGATGGTGGTTATAGGCAGCTTGTGAGTTGCACCAAAGCTTGCCCACTGTCCTTTCCCCACCTTGTGGGGATGGACTGGAATTTTAGGGTTGGGGCATTTTGCCCCCTTTTTATGAAGCACTACCTTATGCCTAATGTATGGCCAGCCTGTGGACCTTCATGTATTTAAAAATTTGATTACTGCCGTTTAATAGTATGCAAAACAAGCCCTTACTGACCTCTGTAGCTGCAGCCACAGTGGCACAATTTATCTCCAGATCTCAGTCTCGTCTCCCAGCAGCCCTGCTCATCTGCTGATTGGTAAGAAGTTGCAACACCCCAGCAGCATTTCCTCGCCACACCTAGTTCAGTAGATCATTGAATAAACCCTCCCTACAGTATACACAGTTGGTCAAGGGCTGCTAGACAGTGCAGGGGTTGTGGTCTAGGTTCAAAACAGGAACTCAGGTACACTGAATGTTGACACAGTTGCTTGTAATTCCCCAGCAGGAGCACATATGAAGTGGTGAGATGCAGAGGTAGTTTAACTCCTTTATGACCGCCTAACACACATGCAGCAGGAAAAGGGTGGGCTTTAGCGCCCATGTGTTCTCTCTCTCTCTCCCTTCTCCCTCCCCCCCCCCCTCTCTCCCTCCCCCTCTCTACCCCCTCTCTCCCTCCCCCTTCCTTCCTTCCCCTCTTCCTTCCTTCCTTCCTTCCTTCCTTCCTTTCTTCCCCTCTTCCTTCCTTCCTTCCTTCCCCTCTTCCTTCCTTCCCCTCTTCCTTCCTTTTTCCTTCCTTCCCCTCTTCCTTCCTTTTTCCTTCCTTCCCCTCTTCCTTCCTTTTTTCTTCCTTCCCCTCTTCCTTCCTTCCCCTCTTCCTTCCTTTTTCCTTCCTTTTTCCTTCCTTCCCCTCTTCCTTCCTTCCCCTCTTCCTTCCTTATTCCTTCCTTCCCCTCTTCCTTCCTTCCTCCATTCTTTTTCCTCCCCCTTCTCTTCCTTGCTTCTTCTTCCTCTCCCTTCTCTTTACTTCTTCTTCTTCCTCCCCCTTGTCCTCCTTCTTTTTCACGTCGTAAAAAAAAATGCACTTCCCATCCCTAGATGGCTATGCTAACCCCTCCACTGTATCTTTGGGATCAGCCATGTTTGTCACCTAGGTTGCATCACAATTGATTAGCTCTTTGTGCTCTTTCTGCCTCCTCAGTCTCAGCTCTGTTGTACAGGGATACAGTTTTAAATTCACCCCTACAATCTCCAGGAGATAGATACACTATATTGTCTAAAGTATTGGGACACCCTGCCTTTACACACGCATGGACTTTAATGGCATCCCAGTCTCGGTACACCCCAAACGCACTCATCCATGTCTTTATGGACCTTTGTGCACTGGTGCGCCTTAAGAGTTACACCACACAATAATCCCCCCTCCACCAAATGATTTGGACCAGTGCACAAAGCAAGGTCCATAAAGACATGGATAAGCGAGTTTGGGGTGGAGGAACTTGACTGGCCTGCACCCAATAAAACACCTTAGGGATGAATTAGAGCGGAGACAGTTCTCTTCGACATCAGTGTCTGACCTCACAAATGCGCATCTGGAAGAATGGTCAAACGTTCCAATAGAAACTTTCCTAAACCTTGTGAACAGCCTTCCCATCCTAGTCTCAGTCCGTAGGGTTCAATATTGAGTTGGCTCACCCTTTGCAGCTATAACAGCTTCAACTCTTCTGGGAAGGAAGCCATTAATGTTCATATGCATGTAAAGGCAGGTGTCCCAATACTTTTGGCATTATAGTGTATATATTTATCGTCTGATTACTGTTTGGTAGCTAAACCAAAACTGTTTTCCCAACAGTTGTCATTAGTGTTCAGTCCAGTCATAATGGAGATTTACGTTTAAATGGATGTTGAGAAGTTGAATCGCCCACCATGCTAGTAGTACAACCTACTGCTGTCTGGTCTACTATATGGATAATGCAGTGTGGAAACAATTGAGGATCATGCAGCGAGGGAATGAGACTCTTTGGAGGGGTAGTTGGAGGAGACTGGTCGGTCACCTAGGAAGTTTTGCTGCTGGGGTGTAAAAACCAGTGGCTGACCAGTATAAGTTTTGCAGTTGGACTGGCCTTTTAGCGGCGGCTGCGGTAGCGCTATCGTTGTACTATGAAAGGCCTGAAATTTGTTTACCTGACTTGTAGAATTGTGGGAAATAAAAACGTTTATTCTACAAGCAAAGACTCGTTATTGTGAAAAGTAATGTCTCCGGCTTGCCAGTTCCAATTCCCTGAGCCAATCTGCCAGTTGAGTACCGTCCCCCGCTCTGCGTCTTTTTTTTTTTCTTTGCCGAGGCGCCTTTCATCACGGTAACGCACAATCATGCCACAGTTGTTCCGACGCTCTGGGTAAACCGATGGCGCCTCATTGGATCATCATGCTTCATCCCACCCAACAAGAGAGCCTTGTGCTTCTGCCTCGTCCACCTCGAACAGATTGCCGAGCTCCAAAGTGAATAATACTCCTGATGTTCTCCCGCTGCCCTTTTTATCTTTGTAAAATGATTGTATTGATTTGTTAGGTGCAATGCACGCACTCGAGCACCTGTTCCTATCTATCAGTGCTGCGCCAAGTACCGCTCTTTCTCCTTCGTTAAATAACCCCCTCACTTGTTCTGCACATTATTGGCCCCCAACTCATAAATTCTACCTTATTGCCGCTGTCAATTTTTTTTTCTTCTTCTGGAGAGATTCTCGGCCTAACCATTGCAGCAAGGAATAACAATGTAGCTCTGAAACCTCCGCCAAAAATATTCCTGTTTACCGCTTATTACAAATCTGCTATTTTTGCATCAGGATTTGATCAGCCTTGTTTTGTTTGCTAAACCGAGAGCGACATATATTGCAAGTATTTTTAAGAACCTTTAAGAATCCTGCCAACTTCTATAGAGGTAGTACAGATTCTGGGCCATATTCACGTAGAATCCGCGGCGGCGTAGCGTATGCCATTTACACTACGCCGCCGCAACTTACTGGAGCAAGTGCCATATTCTCCAAGCACTTGCTCCGTAATTTGCGGCGGGAAGAGTGTTCCTTACATTGGTGATCAGTGGGAAGAATTTGCTTACGTTGGTGGTCAGTGAGAAAAAAGTTGATGCATTGGTGGCCAGTAGGAATAATGTTCCTTACATTGGGGGCCAGTAGGAGGAATTTTCCTAACATTGGGGGGCAGTAGGAGGAATGTTCCTTGCATTGGTGGCCAGTGGGAAGAATGTTCCTTACATTGGTGGCCAGTGAGAAGATTGTTCCTTACATAGGTGATCAGTGAGAAGAATGTCCCTTACATAGGTGATCAGTGAGAAGAATGTTCCTTACATTGGTGATCAGTGAGAAGAATGTCCCTTACATAGGTGATCAGTGAGAAGAATGTTCCTTACATTGGTGATCAGTGAGAAGAATGTCCCTTACATTGGTGATCAGTGAGAAGAATGTCCCTTACATTGGTGATCAGTGGGAAGAATGTCCCTTACATTGGTGATCAGTGATAAGAATGCTCCTTACATTGGTGATCAGTGGGAAGAATGTCCCTTACATTGGTGATCAGTGAGAAGAATGTTCCTTACATTGGTGATCACTGGGAAGAATGTTCCTTACATTGGTGATCAGTGAGAAGAATGTCCCTTACATTGGTGATCAGTGGGAAGAATGTCCCTTACATTGGTGATCAGTGGGAAGAATGTTCCTTACATTGGTGATCAGTGGGAAGAATGTCCCTTACATTGGTGATCAGTGGGAAGAATGTTCCTTACATTGGTGATCAGTGAGAAGAATGTTCCTTACATTGGTGATATGTGGGAAGAATGTTTCTTACATTGGTGGTCAGTGAGAAGAATGGTCCTTATATTGGTGGCCAGTGGGGAAGTATCCCCCTCTTACCGATTAGCCAAAAAGATCAATAGTATCAGTTGGGAGCTAATAGTAAGGCAGAAACTGCTCCTTGCTCAAGGAACCCATAGCAACCTCTGGAGCAACCCTAGAGTTTCACGGAACCCTAGTTAGTTAGGGCTGTCCTAGGAAAAGGGACCTTCTGACTCGCTGATGCTTTGCCAGAGATACCTACTCCACCCCTTCATTCCACAGCGGTCAGCAAAGTACTTTGGGTTGGCTAGTGTTAGGACCTAGAGGTGGCTGTGTTGCGTCTCTCCCTTTGGGCCCAATACTTGGGCCTAGAAAATGACCGCTAGACCTGAACGGTGTCAAATGGTAGGAGGACCCACGCTCCCCTCTATACCCAGATGAACCAGGTATTTTGTATCAGCTTAGTTAGAGGAAGGAACAGTGACAAATCATTGGAGAGGCGAGCATTAGTTGTTTGGGTTGAAGGGTCATTTCAGAGATGCAATGGGTAAA
Organism: Rana kukunoris; assembly: GCA_029574335.1. Lineage (NCBI taxonomy): Eukaryota > Metazoa > Chordata > Amphibia > Anura > Ranidae > Rana > Rana kukunoris. The sequence goes on along the minus strand of CM056049.1, from coordinate 21,882,164 downwards.
GTGAAATTGAAATGGTCTCTCTAAGAAAATAATTGAACAAACTGCCCTATGTAAGCTCTGAACGAGCCTGATCAGAGCTTACACATAAAAGGTCCTCCCCCAACTCTTACACCCAGCGCTGTGTTGTAGAAGCAGATAAGAGCCCCATGTGGCTCCATACCTGGAGGGACTGGCTATTTCAGTCATATTAATTAAACCAGCTTGCATCTAACGTTTCATTTTTTTAGGCTATTGAAATTTGTTTGCTGCGGGTCTCTAGGTTTGTATACTCGATAAAGGGGTTGTAAATCTATGCGTTTTCACCTTAATGCATCTTATGCATTCAGGCAGGGGTGTCAAACTCGATTTCATCGTGGGCGGCATCAGCATTGTGAGTGCCCTCAAAAGGGCCGGTTGTATCTGTAAGATTAGATGTCCAACGCATCCCCTCCCCTTACATTAGATGTTAAGTCCCCCACTCTCCCTTGCATCACAGTGAACCCCTTTTTCCTTATGCTGCTGGGAAGAAGCTGGATGCATTACTTAACCACTTCAATACCGGGCTTTTATACCACCTCCATACCGGGCCTATTCTGACACTTCTCTCCTACATGTAATAATCATCATTCTTTTGCTAGAAAATTACGCAGAACCCCCAAACATTATATATGTTTTTTTAGCAGACACCCTAGGGAATAAAACGACGGTCATTGCAACATTTTTACCTCGCACGGTATTTACGCAATCATTTTTCAAACGCCTTTTTTTTGTAATTTCATGAATTAAATAAATAACAAAACAGTAAAGTTAGCCCAATTTTTTTGTATTATGTGAAAGATTATGTTACACCGAGTAAATAGATACCCAACATGTCACGCTTTAATTATGCGCACACTCATGGAATGGCGCCAAACTTCAGTACTTAAAAATCTCCATAGGCAACACTTAATTTTTTTTTTTACAGGTTACCAGTTTAGATTTACAGAGGAGATCTAGTGCTAGATTTGTTGCTGGCACTCTAACGCACGCGGCGATACCTCACTTATGTGGTTTAAACGGTGTTTACATATGTTGGCGGGACTTACGTCTGCGTTCGCTTCTGCACGCGAGCTATCGGGGACAGGGGCGTTTTAATTTTTTTTATTTATCTTTTATTTCTTTTTTTACTTATTTTTTATTTATTTTTCCACTTTTTTCAATTTTTTTTTCCACTTTTATTCCTATTACAAGGAATGTAAACATCCCTTGTAATAGGAAATGTGTGTGACAGGTCCTCTTTAAGGAGAGATTGGGGTCAATAAGACCTTACATCTCACCTCCAGGCTGGAAACCATGAGATCGGTGAAAAAAAATTCACCGATCTCATGAATGGTTGCTTACAGCCGCAATCGCGGCTTTGTTTACTTACAGGGACCCGGGCGTGACGTCATCACATCGCGCCCGGGTCCTCCGACGGTCATAGAGATGACTGGTGACCATCTGGTCACCAGTCATCTCTATGCTTCCTGCCGACGCCGAACGATTCGTTCTCCGGGCCCCCGAAGGCACGGGACAGCCCGGAGAAGCACCGGATGGCGGCGGGAGGGGGGATGTCCCCTCCTGCGGCCTGTAAGAATGATCAAGCGGCGGAACCGCCTCTATGATCGTTCTTATGTCGTGCAGAATCGCCGGCTGAAGAGGAGGATATCTGGATGATGCCTTTGGCTGCAGGCATTCAGATATTCACCTGCAAAGCCCTGGCCGTCAATTGTCAATGGGCGGGTATTTGAAGTGGTTAAAATCAGAAAGTAAGGGTCTGCAGGTGGACCAGAGGAGGGCTGGAGGTGCAAGGGCCACATAAAATGGCCTGGAGGGCCGTATTCTGCCCGCGGGCCTTGTTTTTGACACCCATGCTTTAAGATGAAAAAACATCTGATGCTTTCAGGCCCCCCCAGCCCCCTGTTTACTTACCTGAGCCCTCGAAAATGTCCCACGTCGTGAATGCGCTGGCTTCTAGGCCGCTCTTCTCGGCTCTTCATTGGATGATTGATAGCAGCGCAGCCATTGGGGGGGTTAGCTGATGCGGGGAGGAGTCAAGACAGCTGCTGAGGGACCCCAGAAGACGAGGATCAGGGCCACTCTGTGCAAAACAAACTGCACCGTGGCGGTAACCTTTGTAACCCCTTCAAGGCCTAGGTCAGGAAGGGGAGGGAGGTGGCGGTGAGTATTTCCATACAGGGAATGCAAACTAGGGTTGTCCAGATACCACTTTTTTAGGACCGAGTACAAGTACCGATACTTTTTTTTCCGAGTACTCGCCGATACCGAATACCGATACTTTTTTTTAATTGTGTCCCCCCACAGATGCGGCCACGTCCCCCCACAGATGCGGCCACGTCCCCCCACAGATGCGGCCACGTCCCCCCACAGATGCGGCCACGTCCCCCCACAGATGCGGCCACGTCCCCCCCCATACCGTATATGCAGCCGCCACCTAGTTAATCAGCGCGGGGAACATCACAGCTTTCATTTGAATAGCTGTGTGTTCCCCGCCGCGCCATGTATAGACACTCCCCCTTGCTCGGGCACTTTGATAGACAGATCACCCGTCCAATCCTGGGGACGGGTGATCTGTCTATCAAAGTGCCCGAGCAAGGAGGAGTGTCTATACGCAGTGCGGCGGGGAACACACAGCTATTTAAATGAAAGCTGTGATGTTCCCCGCATTGGGTTATGCGGCTGCGGCGGCGGATCTGGCATCGGGGGCATTTGAAAGCTGTGATGTTCCCCGCGTTGCGGTATGCGTTATGTGGTGGATCTGGCATCAGGGGCATTTGCGGGAAGTCCTCCCGCAAATGCTCAGTATCGATACCGATATTGTTATCGGTATCGGGACAAACCTAATGCCAACCCCTATTAATGGATGTAAAATGCGGGTCAGAAGAATGTCGACTTCTGTAAAAGGCATGGGTCAATGAATTCTGAATGGTCGCTGAGGCCTGATGTCAAATTGATACCTTTTAATATTGGCCCTTAGACACCTGTTTTGACTTGTTCTCTACTCTCTCTTCCAGGTACGAGACTTCTCTCATCGACATGCTAGATGCCATCAGCCCCATCTCTTCCCAGAGGAAACAAAGACACTACACAGACCTGTATGACCTCAGTATTCTCAGCCCGCCAACCCGCGGATATTCCAAGCCCACCCACCAGCCTGTACAGCCAGCGAAGCAAGAACCACCCACCGTCGATACAGAGGAGAGGCGCATGTTGGAGGAAATCTTCTTTATCTGCTGACAGTTTGCCGCCATAACATAGCCTTCCATAAGACTGTCCTAACTGTGAGCCTTGCTGTGACCACAACTACACATTCCTGAAGTGCGCCTGTCCTCTGAACACTCTGATCTCGCAGCCATGTGCAGCCTTAACTAACAATTAGCCAAGAGAGTTCATTAGAACCCGGAACCTTGCATAGTAGTGATGGGACCCGTTCAAGCCGGGTGATGGAATGTCTTCTGTTTGTTTGGGTTTTCCTATCGCATGGGTGACCGGTACACTATTCAAATTGCACCTGAAATTTAGAAGCAGACATGAGCAGACTCGAAACTCTCTCGCCTTATTTTTTTTTTTTTTTTCGTAATTATGAAGAGCTTTTTTCCTTTTATTTTTTATTTTTACAGACTTGTAATGAGCCCCTACTATGGGAGCGGATCCGTTAACGTCCACCAGATCCGCATCCGTTTTTGCGGACGGAAGAATGTCCTTTTTTTCTGCCGTCCGGCCAAACGGATCGGATGCAAACGGACAGACGGTCCGTTTCCATCCGACTCCCCATAGGGGAGAGCGGAGGAGAGACAGGGCGGTCCCTGGACAGTGTGCGGGGACCGCCCTGTCCGCCGACAGCTGAGCGGAGACCCCCCGCTGAGCTGACGGACACACGGAGTGGACCGAAAAACAGACCACTCCGTGTGTAAGGAGCCTTACTCTTAAACTGAGGTTCCACTGTATTAACCTTTCCCCTTTTTTTTACACATACACGTTAAATTCCCATGTTTGACCTGAACATTATTTAAACCCCTAAAACATGACATATTTCCAGAAATCACAGGGCCTAAAGAATAAGCAGTAGTAGTTGCATTTTTTTTTTTGCTGCGCAGTGTTGGCGAACTGTTTATCAAATCTATATTTTCAGTAAAAATATATATATAGATTGTATTGCTAAAAACTAATAATTCATATCAAAATGGATTAAAATAGATCAAAATTTATTCCAACAAATTCTTCTGCTTCTTTTTTTTTTTTTTTATATATACATTTTTGTTGGCATACCTCTTCTTTTTTTTTATGTATTTATTTATAGAAGTCGGCAAAGAGAGAACATATCACTGTGACAAAACATGATCACTAGACCTTGTACCATGAATACCAAAAAATCAGATGCATGCATTGTTATAATATCTCCGTACTACAAAACGGTGGGAGTCGCCGACACAGCAGACTGAAAAACTGTATGGAATAAATATTGATTTAACTATTTTTATATTGTATGGTTTGTGCACAGTGATTATGTATCCCTTTATTGGGATCAAAGTGGAAATAAAAGCTCCATTCAATCAGTTACACCATACTAGTACATTGAAAGAAGTAGAAGATGTTTCTATAGGACAGGGTTCCTCCAGAGATTGCTAGAGGTTCCTTGAGAAATTTCTGCTTCTCAGATAAGTTTCCACTCACACCATTGATCTTTTTAGCGATCTTTAACCACTTCAGCCCCGGACCATATTGCTGGTCAATGACCGGGCCACTTTTTGCGATTCGGCACTGCGTCTCTTTAACTGACAATTGCATGGTTGTGCGACGTGGCTCCCAAACAAAATTGCCATCCTTTTTTCCCCCACAAATAGAGCTTTCTTTTATTCTCTGAAGTTTTTATTTTTTTTGCCTCTATAAACAAAAATAGAGCGACAGTTTTGAAAAAAAAAATCAATATTTTTTACTTTTGGTATAATACATTATAACGCACATACAGATCCAACTACTTTTAGCTGATCTCCTTGCAGGCAGATTCCCAGTGCAGCTACCAACCACTGGAAAAATGAATAGCAGGATACAAAAAACAAAATAGAGCTTTCTTTTGGTGGTATTTGATCACCTCTGCGGTTTTTAGTTTTTGCGTTTTTACTGCGACATTATGTCGGATACATCGGACACTTTTGACACGTTTTTGGGACCATTGGCATTTTTATAGCGTTCAGTGCTAAAAATGCATTGGATTACTATAAAAAGGCCGGGGGCAAGGAAGGGGTTAACACTAGGGGGCGAGGAAGGGGTTAACACTAGGGGGCGAGGAAGGGGTTAGGTATGTTCCCTGGGTGTGTTCTAACTGAAGGGGGAGGGGACTGACCTGGGGAAATTACAGATCGCTGATCATACATTGTATGAACAGACGATCAGGCATTTCTCCCCCTAACAGGACCGGGAGCTGTGTGTTTACACACACAGCTCCCGGTTCTCGCTCTGTAACGAGCGATCACGCGCGCCCCTATTGGCTGAACGGCAAGATGACGTAGATCTACGTCATCTCACCCAGCAGAGCCGGCGGCTGGTCGGCAAACAGTTAAGGGGGAAATTCTTCCCAATGACCACAACTGTAAGGAGCATTGTTCCCACTGACCATCTCACTAATGTATCATGAGTTGTAGGTATAGCCATTTTTAGGGGGAAGTTCCCTGAGACTGACCGGTTATTTAAAGGGGTCCTCTGTGTTGAAAAGGTTAACGGCTGCTGTAGTGCAGTGGTCTACAAACTGCGGCCCGAGGGCCGGGTTTGGCCCTTGGCTTGCCTTTAACTCGACCCTTGGGACACTGTTCCTCCCACTGATGAGGCACTATTCCGCTTACCGACTCCAGTGATGAGGCACCTTTTCTTTCACAGACGGAGAAGAAGTATTCCTCCCACTGACACCAACAGAGAGGCCGTGTTCCCCTCCCACTGACACCAACAATGAAGCACTATTCCTTTCACTGTCTCTACTGATGGGGCACTATTCCTTCCACTGTCACCAGTGATGGGGCATAATTCCTCCCACTGATGTAAACGATTGTGCATTTTTTTTTTGCACTGACACAATGATGAGGCACTATTCCTGCCACTGACACCACCAGTGGGGCAGCGTTCCTGCCACTGACACCACCAGTGGGGCAGCGTTCCTGCCACTGACACCACCAGTGGGGCAGCGTTCCTGCCACTGACACCACCAGTGGGGCAGCGTTCCTGCCACTGACACCACCAGTGGGGCAGCGTTCCTGCCACTGACACCACCAGTGGGGGGGGCAGCGTTCCTGCCACTGACACCACCAGTGGGGCAGCGTTCCTGCCACTGACACCACCAGTGGGGCAGCGTTCCTTCCACTGACACCACCAGTGGGGGGGGCAGCGTTCCTTCCACTGACACCACCAGTGGGGGGGCAGCATTCCTTCCACTGACACCACCAGTGGGGGGGGGGGCAGCGTTCCTTCCACTGACACCACCAGTGGGGGGGGGGCAGCGTTCCTTCCACTGACACCACCAGTGGGGGGGGCAGCGTTCCTTTCACTGACACCACTAGTGGGGGGGGGCAGCGTTCCTTTCACTGACACCACTAGTAGGGGGGGGGGCAGCGTTCCTTCCACTGACACCACCAGTGGGGGGGCAGCGTTCCTTCCACTGACACCACCAGTGGGGGGGGGGGCAGCGTTCCTTCCACTGACACCACCAGTGAGGGGGGGGCAGCGTTCCTTCCACTGACACCACCAGTGGGGGGGGCAGCGTTCCTTTCACTGACACCACTAGTGGGGGGGGGGGCAGCGTTCCTTTCACTGACACCACTAGTGGGGGGGGGCAGCGTTCCTTTCACTGACACCACTAGTGGGGGGGGGGCAGCGTTCCTTTCACTGACACCACTAGTGGGGGGGGGGCAGCGTTCCTTCCACTGACACCACTAGTGGGGGGGGGAGCGTTCCTTCCACTGACACCACTAGTGGGGGGGGCAGCATTCCTTCCACTGACACCACTAGTGGGGGGGCAGCGTTCCTCTCACTGGCACCAATTATGGGCCACCTTCCACTGATGCCAACGATGGGGGCACTTTTCCTCCCACCAAGATAAACAATTGGGCACTATTCCTTCCACGTATACCAATGATGGGGCTACCATTCAAGCTACTAATAACCATAGACCGTATGTAAAAAAAAATCCTCCCTCTGACGCTGTGGTATTTTCTTCTCCCACTGGTGACAGTCCGGTCCCCCTAAAGTCTGAAGGACAGTAAACTGGTCCTTTGTTTAGACAGTTTGGAGACCTCTGGCATGGAGGAATTGGAGGCACTCTTACAGCTCTCCTTTCCTGCAAGGCTAGGGGGACAGAAGAAGCTGAAGCACAGGTCTGTTGGAACTTACGCGATCACAGATGATGCTGGCCTGGATGGGATGGGGGTGGAGCCAGTGGGATGGGGCAGAGCTAGGTAGGACTGAGGTGGAACTGGGCAGGGCTGTGCTGTGATGCTTACACCAACAACGGTTCCATGATGTGCATGTGAGCAGCCATACTGTTGTCAGTATAGCTCAGCAGGATTGCTGATTGTCTGATTAGAAACAATAATCTAGACAATCGGCAATTGTAATAATGCACAACATTAAAGTTTTAGGATTTCCACATACTAACATGGGAAGATTTTAATTTTTAACTGGAATTCCACTTTAATAATGAGATTTGGAATATTCTAAAGGAGGCGGTTAATCCCACTGGGTAATCATATACCTAAACTTAGACTTTTTTCTCTGCATATCAATGGTTTACAAGCCCTAGCCCCACATATTTATGCTTTAAAAATATGTTTTAGTGCATACAAACATAAATACCAATATATATATATTGGGGGGGGGGGGGGGTAAATTATAAAGCATGAGGTTTTTAGGAAAGTATACACCAAAGTCCCTGGACTGCAGGAGGGGGCGGAGACTAGACCGGTCATGCTGCACAAGAAATGAGAGCAGAGCTGTGGGAGGGACCCAACGGGCCCCACCCACTACAGGCTACCTGCAGAAAACTACAGGAGGGGGGCGGAGACGAGACCAGTCACCCTGCACAAGGGGAGAGAGCAGAGATGTGGGAGGGACTCAACGGGCCCCATCCATTACATGCTACCTGCAAAAAACTACAGGATTGGGCAGAGGCAAGACCAGTCACCCTGCACAAGGAGAGAGAGCAGAGCGGTGGGAGGGACCCAACAGGCCCCACCCACTATAAGCTACCTGCAGAAAAATTACAAGAGAGGGCGGTGACGAGACCAGTCACCCTGTACAAGGAGAGAGTGTAGCAGTGAGCAGTGTTTATTATAGGAAGTCTCACACTGGATCACTACACAGATCTGGAAGAAATACACAGTTTACCAAGTTTTCACACTTCAGATACACTACATTACACACCTGATATAAGTGTCCCCCTTCCCTCTTCTGCTATATCAGGGATCTCCAAACTACGGCCCTCCAGATGCTGTGGAACTACACTTCCCATGAGGCCTTGTAAAACTCTGACATTCGTAGACATGACTAGGCATGATGGGAAATGTAGTTCCTAAACACCTGGAGGGCCGTAGTTTGGAGACTCCTGTGCTATATAATGTCTGTTACTAAATGACAGGTGCACTTTAAATTCAGCTTTACAGTTGTGTTTCTCTACCGGTATGGACGGCTGCTATGCGTTCCCCATTTTTTTTTTTTTTATATATTTTGCGACGGTGGTGCGTCATTGAGTTTGAAGCATAAGCCGCACTGCATAACCGTGGCTGAGTGTCTCTTCCTGGTGCCCTGAATATTGTCTTATCACAGCGTGAGTATTAACATTGAGTATTATTTTGTAAGATTTATTTCTAATAATTTATTTGAACCATTTTGTAAAGTGTAATTAAAAAAAAACACCAGGCATAGATTTGCAACTCTTCGATATGATATGTTAAAGAAGAACTCCAGGCAATTAAAAGAATATTCAATCCAGTTATATATTCATTTGCAAGTCATTAAATTTTATTTTTAACTATTTGTACAATGTGTTCTGAATTTTTATTCTAACAATTTTCTGCTCACTCAAAACTAGGTTGGGACTAAGAGGGCCAGCACTGAAATCCAATCCCTGCGGACCGTAGCAATTTACTTTCCTAAAGTGGTTGTACACCATACTTACAGTGGGGAAAAAAAGTATTTAGTTCCCACCAATTGTGCAAATTCTCCCACTTAAAAAGATAAGAGAGGCCTGTAATTGTCCTCATAGGTATACCTCAACTATGAGAGCCAAAATGTGGAAACAAATTCAAACAATCACTTTGTCTGATTTGGAAAGAATTTATTTGCAAATTATGGAGGAAAATAAGTATTTGGTGAATATGAAAAGTTAATCTCAATACTTTGTTATATATCATTTGTTGGCAATGACAGAGGTCAAAAGTTTTCTGTAAGTCTTCACAAGGTTGTCACGCACTGTTGCTGGTATGTTGGCCCATTCCTCCATGCAGATCTCCTCTAGAGCAGTGATGTTTTGGGGCTGTCGTTTGGCAACACAGACTTTTAACTCCCTCCAAAGGTTTTCTATGGGGTTGAGATCTGGAGACTGGCTAGGCCACTCCAGGACCTTGAAATGCTTCTTACAAAGCCACTCCTTGGTTGCCCGGGTGGTGTGTTTGGGATCATTGTCGTGCTGAAAGACCCAGCCATGTTTCATCTTCAATGCCCTTGCTGATGGGAGGAGGTTTGCACTTAAAATCTCACAATACATGGCCCCATTTATTCTTTCATGTACACGGATCAGTTGTCCTGTTCCCTTTGCAGAGAAATGGCCTCAAAGCATGATGTTGCCACCCCCATGCTTCACAGTAGGTATGGTGTTCTTTGGTTGCAACTCGGCATTCTCTCTCCTCCCAAACACGACGAGTTGTGTTTCTACCAAACAGTTCTACTTTGGTTTCATCTGACCATATGACATTCTCCCAATCCTCTTCTGGATCATCCAAATGCTCTCTAGCAAACCTCAGATGGGCCCCGACATGAACTGGCTTAAGCAGGGGACACATCTAGCACTGCAGGATCTGAGTCCCTGGCGGTGTAGTGTATTACTGATGGTAGCCCTTGTTGCGTTGGTTTCGGCTCTCTGCAGGTCATTCACTAGGTCCCCCGTGTGGTTCTGGGATGTTTGCTCACCGTTCTTATGATAATTTTGACCCCACAGGGTGAGATCTTGTATGGAGCCCCAGATCGAGGGAGATTATCAGTGGTCTTGTATATCTTCCATTTTCTAATTATTGCTCCCACAGTTTATTTCTTCACACCAAGCTGCTTGCCTAGTGTAGATTCAGTCTTCCCAGCCTGGTGCAGGTCTACAATTTTGTTTCCGGTGTCCTTCAAAAACTCTTTGGTCTTCACTAGAGTTGAGCGGACACCTGGATGTGCGGGTTCGGCCGAACTTTGGGAAAAAGTTCGGGTTCGGGACCCGAACTTGACTCCGAACCCCATTGAAGTCAATGGGGACCCAGACTTTTGACTACTAAAATGTCTCTAAAAAACGAATGGAAAGGGCTAGAGGGCTGCAAATGGCAGCAAAATGTTGGGAAGAGCATGGCAAGTACTCTGCAATTAAATCTGGATCGGGAAATAACCTAAAATAACATAAAATACATCAAAATAAACGGTCAAATAAAGTGTAATTTCTGAATTGCGGCTCTAATGAATTGTCGGCTTCGGCAATTCAGAGAGGATTCATTTATTAAAAAAAAAAAAGCGTGGGGGTCCCCCCAAATTCAATTACCAGGCCCTTCAGGTCTGGTATGGATATTAAGGGGAACCCCGCCGTCTATTTAAAAATTTTTTTTACGTGGGGGTTCCCCCCAAATATCCATACCAGACCCTTTTAGGTCTGGTGTGGATTTTAAGGGGAACTCCACCCCAAATAAAAAAAATGGTGTGGAGTTCCCCCAAAAATCCACACCAGACCCTTATCCGAGCACGTTAACCTGGCCGGCTGCAGAAAAGACGGGGGGCAGAGTGCGGCCCCCCACTCCTGAACCGTACCAGGCCACATGCCCTCAACATGGGGAGGATGTCCCCATGTTGATGGGGACAAGGGCCTCATCCCCACAACCCTAGCCGGTGGTTGTGGGGGTCTGTGGGCGGGAGGCTTATCAGACTCTGGAAGACCCCTTTAACAAAGGGGACCCCCAGATCCTGGCCCCCCCTATGTGAATTGGCAATGGGGTACACTGTACTCCTACAATTTCATTAAAGAAAGTGTCAATTCTTGTATAAAAAAAAACAGACACCGTAGAAAAAAGTCCTTTATTAATAAAAATAAAAAAATCCAGCGGTGGTAATCCACTCTCGATCCAGCTCAACGCTCCAACGTTGTCTGTATCCAGCGACTGGTGATCGGTCCAGCGATGAGAAATCCATCCATCCAGAGCAGCGTCGCCGACCTTCTCTCTCCACTGGACACAGCCCAGCGGAATGACGTGGCCGGAGCTTTGACATTTCTTATATAGGGGAGGCGGGCCATCCGTCACGTGACCCCGTCCCCCTCTGACGCACTCTCTGCTATGTCACTGGGAAAGCCCAGACATCCCTCTTGCGTCAGAGGGGGCGGGGTAACGTGACTGATGGCCCGCCCCCCATATAAGAAATGTCAAAGCTCCGGCCGCGTCATTCCGCTGAGCTGTGTCCAGCGGAGAGAAGGTCGGCGATGCTGCTCTGGATGGATGGATTTCTCATCGCTGGACCGATCACCCGTCGCTGGAGAGATCACCTGTCGCTGGATACAACGTTGGAGCGAGGAGCCAGATCGAGAGTGGATTACCACCGCTGGATTTTTTTTTATTTTTATTGATAAAGGACTTTTTTCTACGGTGTCTGTTTTTAACAAGAATTTACACTTTCTTCGTGAAATGGTAGGGGTACAGTGTACCCCATTACCAATTCACATAGGGGGCCAGGATCTGGGGGTCCCCTTTGTTAAAGAAGTCTTCCAGATTCTGATAAGACCCCCACAACCCTAGCCAGTGGACATCCTCCCCATGTTGAGGGCATGTGGCCTGGTACAGTTCAGGAGAGGGGGGGGCCGCACTCTGTCCCCCCCCTCTTTTCTGCGGCTGGCCAGGTTAACGTGCTTGGATAAGGGTCTGGTGTGGATTTTTGGGGGAACTCCACGCCATTTTTTTTTATTTGGGGTGGAGTTCCCCTTAAAATCCACACCAGACCTGAAGGGTCTGATATGGATATTTGGGGGGAACCCCACGTCATTTTTTTTTTAAATTGTCGGCGGGGTTGCCCTTAATATCCATACCAGACCTGAAGGGCCTGGTAATTGAATTTGTGGGGTTCCCCCACGCTTTTTTTTATTTTTTATGAATGAATCTTCTCTGAATTGCCGAAGCCAACAATTCATTATAGCCGCAAAGCCGCTTTTAAATGACCTTTTTTCCTTTTCAGAAATGACACTTTGTGCAGTGCCATTACATAGCCGAACTCCGAACCCGAACTTTCAGCAAATTATTCGGGTTCAACAAAAAACCGAAAGTTCGGTATGAGCCCGAACTTTACAGTTCGGGTTCGCTCAACCCTAGTCTTCACCATAGTGGAGTTTGTAGTGGGACTGTTTGAGGTTGTGGACAGGTGTCTTTCTCTTCCGTTCATGGACGGCAGCAATTGACCTTAGGGTATTATATCCTTCCTTCCAGGAAGGATATGCCTTGTTGCTCCAGGGGTGGCCGGGGAACTACATGTTCCAGGGCACACATATGACCGGTCTCTATGGCTTTGTCACAGTGTGTCTGGCCGACAGCCATGCCGTTTAGCGGACGTTGGTTCTGTCTGGAATGCCTCCAGCTGGTTGTCGCAGGACGGGTAAGTAGTGACCCCTTGCCCTGGCAAGGTGGTATGGCTAGTGCTTTCCTGGGGAGGTCGAATGAGGGTCCGCCCTGCTTTCCTCTTCCTCCTTCCCCATGCTGGGTGGCGGCTGTAAGGGGGGTCCGCCTGGGGCTCTGTCACTACGGGGGCTGTGCTGCTGTGTGGTGCTATTAATTATTGGGAGTGCCTTTCCTTTTTTACTATTAAAGGCTTACTTTTTTAAGATTCATTGGTGTGCGGCTGTCCATACCCTGCCTTCAAGTTTTTGCCTCATGCATTGCATTCCATCTGTTTCTGAGAGGACATTGATTGCTCAGGTGTGCTTACCTGAAGCAGCAGCTTCTCCCTTCTTATTAATTTGTTGTACTGGATTTGCTGTGTGTGCTGGGCTGTGTTTTCTGCTGTGTCGCTGTTGCTTTAAACAGTCTGAGACTTCTACCCCAACCATGCCTGAGTTGATGTCAGATGATGCAGGCTTAGCCCACATGGTCAGTGTGGATGGCTCTGCTCAGGGTCAGAGCTTGATATGGCGTTTTGTTGGAGCTCTTATCACTGCTGTGCGGGATACTCAAAAACTTGAGGACGGCGGAGACATCAGAGATGCCGGTCCCTTTTGGGTTCTGCACGCCGTCCCACACCGCAAAAGTGTTTCCTTGTGTTCCTTACCTGGACAAAATATTATACAAGAAATGGGATCGGCCGCAGAAAGTTTTTAATGTACCAAAATACTTTGCAGTCTGTTATCCTCTTTAGGAAGACTTAAAAAAAATAAAGTCCTCCGTCAGCGGACCCCCGTGTGTCCAGACTGAACAAGTCTACCACGTTACCTGTGGAAGGGGCTCCCGCCTTTATGGACCCCGCAGATAGGAGAGCTGAGGCTGTGGCCCGCTCTGTGTCCACAGTAGTGGGTTGGCAGTGAGACCGGTTTTGGCCGGTGCTCTAGTGTCACAGACAATTACCAAGCAGAGTCCCTGCTGCAGGAGCTGGAGGCGCATATTGCTCCTGAACTCTGTGTGGGCCTGGCTGACCAGTTGTTGCAGGGCCTGTAGTTTGTCTGTGTGAATTGGCCCTGGATACCCTCCTCTTGCTCTCCAGGGCCTTCGCCTACGCGGTGGTACTATGCCACCTTGTGTGGCTAAAGTGTTGGTCTGCGGACCAAACCTCTAAAATATCCTTAGGGGACTTACCCTTGAAGGGTGCAAGGCTTTTTTGGGGCGTCCCTGGATGACCTCATTATAGATGCTACAGGGGGTAAGAGCACTCTGCTCCCACAATCTGGGAAGGAAGGGTAAGGAGCCTCGTCATAAGTAGGGTCCCTCCTTTACCTCCCCCAAGCGTTTTTTTCGCCCCCCCAGGTGCGGCAGGAAAACGTTTTCCAGGGTGCTAAGGCGCCCACTGTAGATCAGAAGTGCACCTGGTACCGCAAGCCCAACAAGCCTGCGGACACGCCTGCTTCTGCATGTAGGTCTGCCCCCGCCAGAAACTCGGATGGGGGCCGACTTTGCGGATGCGTGGCTCGGTGGAGATCCCTCTTTCCGTCCACTGGGTTTGTGAGGTAATTTCCTCGGTGTACAAGATAGTTTCTCTCCTATCCACCCAACAGATTTTTCCTTCCAGCTTCCTCCGGTACGCCGGTCAGGATCTGCTGGTCAGGGGAGTGAATATACCGGTTCCTTCAAGGGAACGGTTTCAGGGGTTTCACTTCAGGGGTCCTCAAGGCCCTTAACTCCTTTGTCAAAGTGCAAAGATTCAGGGTGGAATTGTTCGCTCTGTAGTGTCGGCTCTCCATCAGGGGGACTTCATGGCGTCCTTGGGCACTCAGGACGCGTACCTGCATATTCCTATACGCGCAAAATACCAAAGGTTTCTGCGTTTTGCGGTCGAAGAGGACCATTTTCAGTTTTTGGCCCCTCCCTTTCGGCCTGGCTTCGGCACCACGAGTTTTCACAATGGTGATCGCTCCGATTCTGACCCTGCTAAGGCAGCGCGGAATCGCCATTGTGGGATACCTGGACAACCTTCTCCTGAAAGCTTCTTTAAGCTCAGACTTATGAGAGGATGCTCCATCACCTGCCAGCTCCTCCAAAAGATTTGGGTGGCTACTGAATGTCCAGAAGTCAATGTTGGTACCGTCTCAGCGACTGGAATACCTGGGGTTGGTCCTGGATTCCTCAGAAGAAAGTTTTTCTCCCAACGGAAAAAAACTCCAGACACTGCAATCTGCGGTGCAGCGGTTAGTGACCCAGATGTGGTCGTCGCTTCGCTTTTGCAAGAGAATTCTGGGTCCCATGGTAGCCTCTTTCGAGGTGCTTCCGTATGCTAACTTTCACACTCGAGTGTTACAGAAAGAGATTCTGTCACGTTGGGACAAGCTCCCTTTGTCTCTGGATTACCAGATTTGGGTGAGTCGCCTGGCCAGGTCCTCCCTAGTGTGGTGGCTGACATCTCCGGTACTTCGGACCAGGAAATTATTTCTGCCATGCTATCGGTGGTCATGCCGGATGCCACCCTCTGGAGTGTCCAGTCAGTCCAGGGGCGCTGGACTCAGGTGGAGTTCCGTCTGCCAATCAATGTCCTGGAGCTCCGGGCTATCAGGCTGCGTCTCTCCAAGTGGTCTCTGGGTCTGCAGGACCGTTCGGTCAGGATCCAGTCCGACAACGCCTCGGCCGTGGCGTATGTCTACCATTAAGGGGGCACGTGAAGCTCGGCCGCGGCGGCAGAGGTTGCACACATCCTCCGGTGAGCCACAAGGTACGTTCCAGCTCTGACGGCTGTGTACATTCTGGGGGTGCAGAATTGGCAAGCCGACTACCTAAGTAGTCTTAGTAGTAAAAACACTGGACCAGGGAGAATAGTCGTTGCACCCGGAAGTGTTTCAGAGTTGTGCCAAAAATGGGGCACTCCAGGCGTGGACCTTCTAGCGTCCCGTCTCAATCGGAAGATGTCACGTTTCGTGGCCAGGTCAAAAGACCCTTGGGCGGACGCGTTGGTTGCACCGTGGGGTCACTATCGCCTAATCTACGCTTTCCCTCCTCTGAAGCTTCTCCTTCGCCTGTTGCGCAGAGTGGAAGCGGAGGGGATACCAACAATCCTCGTCGCTCCGGATTGGCCGCGCCTTTCCTGGTGCGCAGACCTGGTGCATCTGGTGGCAGACGTTCCTTGGCTTCTACCCCTGAGAGTAGATATTCTGTGGCAGGGTCCGATTTTTCTCACCCTGCTTTACAGACGCTGGCTTTAACAGCATGGCTGTTGGGAGCCAGGTGCTGAAGGATCGAGGTCCGTCGGACTCGGTGATCTCTACCATGCTACTTGCACGGAAGTCTACTTCACGTAGGATTTGCCATCGTACGTGGAAGGCCTACATCTCTACGTGTGCAGAGATGAAATGGCATCCCCGCACATACGTGCTGTCCCGGATTCTGCTGTTCCTACAGCAGGGGAGTGGATGAGGCTCTCGCCTTAAGTATGGTTATGGGTCAGATTTTGGCCTTGGCTGTTTATTTTCAGCGACCCTTGGCGATGCACTCCCTGGTGAGTATGTTTTGTTTAGGGGGTCAGGCATGTGGCTCCTCCTGTGCGTCCTCCACTGCTTCTGTGGGACTTGAATTCGGTCCTCTCGGTGCTTCAAAAGGGCTCCTTTTTTGGACACTCGGGAGATTCCTCTGTTCTCTCTGTCCCAGAAGGTGGTCTTTCTTAGTAGCCATTCCTTCGGTCAGATGAGTTTTTGATCTGGCGGCCTTTGTCTTGCAAGGTTTTTTTTTATAATGCGGACATTGTTTTACTAGCCTTATATCCTCAGCCGAAGAACTCGAAGGAGGCCACGTTGCTTTCCTGGGACGTGGTACGAGCCCTACAGGCATACTTGCCTGCTACAGACTCACTGTTCGTGTCAGTGACTGGTCCTAAGAAAGGTCTTGCGGTCTAGTCGGCCTCCATTTTCAGGTGGATCAGACAGGTCGTGCTCCAGGCCTATGCCCTAAAGGGTTGGGCACCTCCCTTTCTGGTTACGGCCCATTCGACCAGGGTGATTGATATCTCTTGGGCTTTCCGCCATCAAGCATCTGTTTTATAGGTGTGTAAGACAGCGATGTGGTCGTCAACCCACACCTTTTCAAGTTTTACAAGGTGGATGTGAGTGCATCTGCGGATGCCTCCTTTGGCCGCAAGGTTTTGCAGGCGGTTGTTTAAGGTTGAAGTTTCTCTGTTGAGAAACTCTGGTTTGTTTGGGGTGAAGCTTAATCTGCTGTTTTTTCCCACCCCTCAAATTTTTCGACACTGCTTGGGGACATCCCTAAGGTCAATTGCTGCTGTGTCCGTCCATGAACGGAAGAGAAAATAGCACCCTCTCCTCCTTTGTTTGTACGGCTTGTTACGAACTGAGGCTGCTGAGGCAGAGTGAGGGATATTCCCAGGGGCCCTGCCCCCTGGGAGGAGCTATACTGAGAAGTGTTTTAACACTTGAAGTGCTGTTTTTTTCTGCCTAGTCTCTCCTGGAAGGAAGGATATAATACCCTAAGGTCAATAGCTGCTGTGTCCGTTCATGAACTCAGAGAAATGGATTTTACGGTGAGTACAAAAATCCTATTTTTATACTGATAACAAGTTCAAACAGGTGCCATTAATACAGGTAATGAGTGGAGGACAGAGGAGTCTCTTATAGAAGATATAGGTCTGTGAGGAGCAGAAATCTTGCTTGTTTGTAGAGGAGACCAAATTTGCAAATAAATTCTTTCCAAATAAGACGATGTGATTGTTTCCACATTTTGTCTCTCATAGTTGAGGGATACCTATGATGACAATTACAGGCCTCGCTCATCTTTTTGAGTGGGAGAACTTGCACCATTGGTGGCTGACTAAATACTTTTTTGCCCCACTGTATACCCAGTGAAGTGACTGGCCTCAGGTGATACACAGAGGTGAAACAAATCCTCCTGCAAACCGTGTTTCCCCCCAAAAAATAAGACCTACCCTGATTTTCCACGAGGGCTACAAAATAAGCCCTATCCTGAAAATAAGCCCTAGTTTAGACTGGCTGTGGGCTGCTGGAGTCCTCTTTATTGCTGCTGTAGTCCTCCTTCTCCCCCAGCTGTCAGTGGCAGAATTTAGCCCCCCCCCCTCCTTGCAAGGCTCAGAGTGGGTTACGGAAGCGCCGATCCGTGCTCAGCTGATCCCCACTGATCTCCTCTTCTGCCAGCTATCATCGGGGGATCTCTGGGCCCCCCTCCCTCTGCAGTGCTTGTGCCAGGATAAGAACGTTAAGGCGGGTCAAGGAAGCACTGAGCGACACTATGGGAAGGTATGTGACACAGTTAGATTGCAGAGACGTATACCCTTTGCATTATATTTTGCTGTGGTGGTGAGGATTCTGGCAGTTTGCAAGCACTTTTACGATGTGCACACTGGGGATTAAATTGCAAGCTCTACCCCGAAAATAAGCCCTAGTGTGTTCTTGGTTGCAACAAATAATATAAGACCGTGGGTTATTTTCGGGGAAACACAGTAAGTTGAGCTTGCCTATCTGCAGCCCTCTTCTCTACAGCTGTTCAAAGTCCAGAATTTACACTGCATTTCTGAGCTTGTGAAAGCAGGGGGCAGGGATCTTATGTCACAAACTGCACAGCCAAGTGTAATATGAGTGCTTTCAATCACCCTCTCTGTGTTGGATAGACTTTCAGAAGTGGCTCCTGCAGATAGCCGAGGGATGGCAATGATGGGGCGATATTCCTACCATTGATACCAATGATGGGACCGCTATTCTTCCCATTGGCACCAATGATGAGGTGCTATTCCTCCCACTGACACCAATGATGTGACACTATTCCTTCCATTGACACCAATTATGGGGCGATATTCCTCCTATTGATACCAATGATGGGGCACTATTCCTCTCATTGATACCAATGATGGGGCGCTATTCCTTCCATTGACGCCAATGATGGGGGGGGGGCTATACCTCCCATTGACACCAATGATGGGACACTATTCCTCCCATTGACACCAATGATGGGGCACTATTCCTCACATTGACACCAATGATGGAGTGCTGTTCCACTCATTGACACCAAAAAAATAAACTAATAACACTTCTATTTCTCAAAGCATATATATATATATATATATCACACATATACACACAGTATCTCGCAAAAGTGAGTACACCCCTCACATTTTTGTAAATATTTTATTCTATCTTTTCATGTGACAACACTGAAGAAATTGCACTTTGGTACAATATAAAGTAGTGAGTGTACAGCTTGTATAACAGTGTCAATTTGCTGTCCCCTCAAAATTACTCAACACACAGCCATTAACCACTTGCCGCCTACCCTATTGCAAAATGACGGCGGCAAAGTGGTTTCAATATCCTGAGTGGACGTCATATGACGTCCTCAGGATATTGAGCCGCGCGCATCACGGCGATCGTTGTTGCGGGGTGTCAGTCTGACACCCCACAACACCGAGACTCTTTACCACTTGATCAGCCGTGTCCAATCACGATGTAAACAAGAGCAGCCGTGATCGGCTTTCTCACTCGCGTCTGATGATTGGCTGCTCCTCTGACGGGGGTTGTGTGCTGATCGATTATCAGCACAGCCCCCCTGAGGATGCCCGCACCAGACCATTAGGTATGCCACCCTAGACCACCAGGGATGGCATCAGTGGCCACAATGGGCATCACTGGCAGGCATTGTTTGGCACTGATTGGCATCCATCAGTACAAAATATTACAGTACATCTGTGCCCAACCGTGAAGGATAAACATACTTCTTTACAAAGTTTTGTAACGAAACAACATTTTTTTTTGGTCTCTTTTAATTTTTTTTAGCAGAAAATTTAAATCGCAGAGGCGATCAAATACCACGAAAAGAAAGCTCTATTTGTGGGAACAAAATGATAAACATTTAGTTTGTGTACAGTGTAGCATGACTGCGTAATTGTCATTCAGAGTGCAACAGTGCTGAAAATTGGTCTGGGCAGGAAGGTGTATAAGTGCCTGGTATGGAAGTGGTTAATGTCTAAACAGCTGGAACCAAAAGTGAGTACAACCCTAAGTGAAAAGGTCCAAATTGGGTCCAATTCGCCATTTTCCCTCCCTGGTGTCATGTGACTCGTTAGTGTTACAAGGTCTCAGAAGTGAATGGGGAGCAGGTGTGTTAAATGTTGTGTTATCACTCTCATTCTCTCATACCAGTCACTGGAAGTTCAACATGGCATCTCATGGCAAAGAACTCTCTGAGGATCTGAAAAAAAAAAATTGTTGCTCTACATAAAGATGGCCTAGGCTATAAGAAGATTGCCAAGACCCTGAAACTGAGCTGCAGCACGGTGGCCAAGACCATCCAGCGGTATAACAGGAGAGGTTCCACTCAGAACAGGCCTCACCATGGTCCACCAAAGAAGTTGAGTGCACGTGCTCAGCGTCATATCCAGAGGTTGTCTTTGGGAAATAGACACACGAGTGCTACCAGCATTGCTGCAGAGGTTGGGGGGGTCAGCCTGTCGGTGCTCAGACCATACGCTGCACACTGCATCAAATTGGTCTGCATGGCTGTCGTCCCAGAAGGAAGACTCTTCTAAAGATGATGCACAAGAAAGCCTGCAAACAGTTTGCTGAAGACAAGTAGACTAAGGACATGGTTTACTGGTGTCAGATGGTGTCAGGCGTGTGTGGTGGCAACCAGGTGAGGAGAACAAAGACAAGTGTGCCTTGCCTACAGTCAAGCATGGTGGTGTGGGAGTGTCATGGTCTGGGGCTGCATGAGTGCTGCCGGCACTGGGGAGCTACAGATCATTGAGGGAACCATGAATGCCAACATGTACTGTGACATACTGAAGCAGAGTATGATCCCCTTCCTTCAGAGACTGGGCCGCAGGGCAGTATTCCAACATGATAATGACCCCAAACACACCTCAAAGACGTATATAAGGTGTCAGTGTGCGTCTTGTCAGATGGTGGAGGAGGAAGCAGTGCTGGACTATGGCGCATATTTTACAATGGTTAATGTGCTTCTCTGCAGGTGTGACATTTCTGGATGGTTGAAGGTTTCCAGGTTTGGAATAGTAAGGTCCTCCTGGGAGGGGCATCCTCTATTTGCTATGACTGTTTAATGCATAGCCAGCTCTTGGCACACCTCTTACAGAACATAGCTGGGAAGACGGATCTTGGATTGGATATCACCTGTTACTTTAGAGAACAACCTATTATATATATATATGGCCTCTGCTTCTGAAACTGGACGGGGAGATGGTATGCAAATGAGGGGATCTCCAAACTCTCATCCATTCAAAGTTCTCTCTTGGGAGCAAAGCCCCGCCCCACCAATTTAGCCCTGCTGAGAATGTGTGGCTACATATCTAGAACTGCTAGAACCACAAGTTCAGCATTGATATATAGATATATATATACTGTATATAATTAATAGTGGTCAATTCTCTAAAAATTATAAAAAAAGAACTATCCTCTGTAGTGTTCTTTATTTTCATAACTTTTTTTTTTTCCTTTAGGAAATATTCACTATTTTTAAGCAGTTCTATATCCGGTTAGCTGTCATTTCCATGATATTACTGTTCTGTCTAATTACACGGGGGCTGCGCTTCTCTCGGGCCGGCACTGTTCAGTCCGCAATAATGGGTTTAGGAAATCTATGCTTAGGCTGTAATTAAATCCGAAATATGCACGGGGTCAGACGTGCCACACACAATTACAGTACTTCCACCAAAATTACTTTTTAAGAGAAATTGGCAGAGGGAATGTTTAAATATAAGCTAACGAGCCCAGATTCATCTCCATTTTTGGAGCCGCAGCCTTTTTTAAAGTGAAATTATTTTATATTCTGTAGGAGGTACTGTATTTGTCAATGTGAGCAGCTTGAAGCCCAATTGTAGCCAATTGAATTTTTCTAGACAGAGTAGTAAAGAGAGGAAACCTCTATTGGGTCTTATTGCTGCCTGTGTCCTCAATGGAATGACAGGAAGTGATGGAAAATGTAACCAGCAATAAAAGTACATATCCCTCCCCACGCAGTACTGTCCCCTGCCTATCCCCAGAGTACTGTTCTCTGCCCCCTTCATATCCCTCCCCCACAGTACTGTCCTCTGCCCCCTTCATATCCCTCCCCCATATGTACTATCCTCTGCTCCCTTCATATCCCTCCCCCACAGTACTGTCCTCTGCCACTTCATGTCCCTCCCCCACAGTACTGTCTTTGGCCCCCTTCATATCCCTCCCCCACAGTACTGTCTACCTGCTCCTAATTCAGACAAGCAATTTGCACCAGTGTCTGTTAACAATACCGACATGTGCAGAAAATGTAGGCAGTTCTTAATACTGCAACTTCATGTTCCTATTGCTTTGGCAGTGGCAAATTCTTAAAGAATTACCGCCGGTTCTCAGACTAGGAAACAGGAGGTAATTAAGACCAGCTCTAAACTGGCATACAGAAGTACACTAGTACTCATAGTGGGCCGTGCCTGTTCTGGGAAGCCATCATGTATATGACAGCTTCCCACACTGTGCTGTATCCCTGGACCCATTTATTTGTCGGCTAAGGGATTCCCTGGCTGAAGCTAAATGTAAAGGGGTATGCGGGTGATGTCATTACCCAAATATGGGCAAAGGAAAGGTAACACCACTCCAGAAGGGACCGCAATCCATAAACCAAAATCTCTGTGGTGGTTGCTCAAACTAGCCCGCCACCGTCACAAATAGAAAGAGTTGGACGCACACCACTGTAGTAAAGATGCTCAAACTTTATTCCATGTATCAAATGGGTACAGCACAAGTGTTGGATGGCAACATGGTCCAATGTCATATTTCTGTATTTTCTACATATCTGTTTCCTATTCCCAAAGATCAGCCAGGCTGCCATGGTTTTAAAGGATACAGATATTCTCACTCTCTGTAGGACAGACATATCACCCCCCAAGTTGGGATGTAACCAATTAAGCTTCTAACTTTACATGACAGTACCGGTTCCAATCTGTATACGAGAATCCTTGATTAAGCACTCTGCAAGCAAGCTTCAAAAAGAGCTGGGACTGCCAAGATAATTGGTGACAAAGATGAAAGACCAACAAGCTACTGGAGATGATATAGGCAATACTGCCCCCAGAGGCCAATTACAGCAGGACGGTCAGTAATATAATCTATTGAGTAGGTAAAATCAAAAAGAAAATCAATCAGCGCAATAAAAACACAAAACAATATAATAGTGAGCAGCTGAACACTAGGAATCAATTAGATAAGTTCCTGGAAAGATATAAACAAAGAATAGTGCAGCGCTATATTTAGCTCTGCACTATTCTTTGTTAATATAATCTATTGAGCAGGAATGCCCCAGGAATGCTCTGATTCGTCCAAAACCGAATGGGCTGGCAATGGGAGGGGGTTTGGATGAGGTATGACTGAGGTTTGTAAAAAGGGCTGTTTTAAACAGAGAGCTCTCTCTCTCTTTCCCAGCAGGCCTTTGCCTGAGCCTGTTGGCTCTGCCATCTTGGGACCTTGCTCTGGAGGCTGGCTTGGGCTTAAGCCATGCAGCCCAGAGACTCTAACATCTGGAGACCAGCCAATGAGTCTACTCTAGAGGATGTGGTAATTATCTTTTATGATTAATGTTATATGGTGGGGATTGAAAGTTTGGGCACCCCAGGTAAAAATTTGTATTAATGTGCATAACAAAGCCAAGGAAAGATGGAAAAATCTCCAAAAGGCATGAAATTACAGATTAGACATTCTTATAATATGTAAAAAAAAAAAAAAAAAAAAGTTAGATTTTCTTTCCATCATTTACACTTTCAAAAATACAGAAAACCAAAAAAATTACGTCTGCAAAAGTTTGGGCACCCTGCAGAATTTATAGCAAATACTGCCCCCTTTGCAAAGCTGAGACCTGCCAGTGTCATGGATTGTTCTCAATCATCATCTGGGAAGACCAGGTGATGTCAATCTCAAAGGTTTTAAATGCCCAGACTCATCTGGCCTTGCCCCAACAATCAGCACCATGGGTTCTTCTAAGCAGTTGTCTAGAAAACAGAAACTGAAAATAGTTGTCGCTCACAAAGCTGGAGAAGGCTATAAGAAGATAGCAAAGCGTTTTCAGATGTCAATATCCTCTGTTCGGAATGCAATTAAGAAATGGCAGTCATCAGGAACAGTGGAAGTTAAAGCAAGATCTGTAAGACCAAGAAAAATATCAGACAGAACAGCTCGCAGGATTGTGAGAAAAGCAATTCAAAACCCACGTTTGACTGCACGATCCCTCCAGAAAAATCTGGCAGACACTGCAGTTGTGGTACACTATTTCACTATAAAGAGATACTTGTACAAATATGGTCTTCATGGAAGAGTCAACAGAAGAAAACCTCTTCTACGTCCTCACCACAAAAATCAGCGTTTGAACTTTGCAAATGAACATATAGAGCCTGATGCATTTTGGAAACAAGTTCTGTGGACCGAAGAGGTTAAAATAGAACTTTTTCACCAGAATGAGCAAAGGTATGTTTGGAGAAGAAAGGGCACAGAATTTAATGAAAAGAACCTCTGTCCAACTGTTAGGCATGGGGGAGGATCAATCATTATTTTCAGTTGTATTGCAGCCAGTGGCACAGGGAACATTTCACAAGTAGAAGGAAAATGGATTCAATAAAATTTCAGCAAATTTTGGATGGTAACTTGATGCCATCTGTGAAAAAGCTGAAGTTAAAGAGAGGATGGCTTCTACAAATGGATAATGATCCTAAACACACCTCAAAATCCACTAAGGATTACATCAAGTGGCGTAAACTGAAAGTTTTGCCATGGCCTTCACAATCTCCTGACCTCAACATAATTGAAAATCTATGGATAGACCTTAAAAGAGCAGTGTGTGACTGACAGCCCAGAGATCTCAAAGAACTGGAAGACTTTTGTAAGGAAGAATGGGCAAAGATACCTCAAACAAAAATTGAAAGACTCTTGGCTGGCTACAAAAAGCGTTTACAAGCTGTGATACTTGCCAAAGGGGGCAGTACAAGATATTAACTCTGCAGGGTGCCCAAACTTTGGCAGATGGCATTTTTTTGTTTTCTGTCATTTTGAAAGTGTAAATGATGGAAATAAAATCTAAAGTTTTTTGACATATTATAAGAATGTCTAATTTGATGCCTTTTGGAGATTTTTCCATCTTTCCTTGGCTTTGTTATGCACATTAATAAAACATTTTTCCTGGGGTGCCTAAACTTTCGATCCCCACTGTATGTTGTAGATATCTGCTGTTTAGTATATTCCTATTTTCTTGGGAAATAAATGTAACATTGTTTACTAAGCCGATGTGTTCGTTATAATATTGTGCTTATCCGACTGTTATAGACTAGCTAATTTATAGGGATAAGCAAGTTAATACATGTATGCAATAGTTATAGTTTATATTAAAAGAAAAAAAGGAGGGGGGGGTTACTGCGCTGATCTGGTTAGTAAACCTGTGAAATATATAGTTTAAATATTCATTTAACCATAAATCATCAATTACGTGCTCAAAACAACCATACAGTTTTAAATACTCTAGTGCCTGAGGTGTGCTGAATGCTTCAGTGCCGGAAGTGTACTATATAAACGAAACATACATCAAAAATCCAGATATCATATAGTGACATAAATTATGCGTAAATGTGTCAAGTATAGGGTGTACCGGTAAAAACACTGCACATATTACCCTAAAATGTGCTCTCTCTGTGCAAATACAAACATGTTACCAAATTCCATACAAAATATACTAAACAAATATCATAAATGCCAAAACTGGGTGAGCAATTCAGCAGTTGATGTTGAGATTACAGGAAAAAGTGAAAGTCCATGCAGATAGATGTTCAAAAGTGCAGTTGTCTCTTCCACCCGCAAGATAAGTGCCACCGTCACCAACAGCTAGATGGAACACTCACCAGATCCTGGATAGTATAAGGCCAGAAACTATTTCTTTATCAACCGATAGGTGTGTTCTCCTTAACACTTTCAAGGGTATCTTCATAAAAACAAGGGGCTCAACATACCGAAGAACGTAAAAATATTTATTAAAATATAAATA
>CM056049.1:21191224-21248724 GCA_029574335.1 Rana kukunoris | reverse complement strand
TGTCCAGTGGTCATGGTGTTACCCTTATTTGAGTTACTACGCAGTAACCCAATAGGGAATTCATTACTGTGGTCTGGATCCCGAGTGGGTGGTGCCTGCAAATTTAGGGGTAAGGTTTGGGTGAGCCACTACAGTAAGGGGGTGAGGGTCTGGATGGTATAATCACAACCAGATCATTGTGACTGGGTAGCGACATGGGAATTGGCCCGCTACATTCAAATGTATACATTTTGGATCCAGTCAATCAGAATTTTTCATTGTATTTGGGACTGTTTGCTCATTGGTGCAGCACATGCACTTGCATAGATGCCAACTATCCCAGGTTTGTTGGGATAATTCCTTATTCTGGACCACATTCCCAATGATGCTGTGCCCAGGTGATGTCCGGTGATTATGGTGTCACCATTATATCAGTAACCCAAAAAGGAATTCATTACTGTGGTCTTGATCCCGAGTAGGTGGTGCCTGCAAATTCAGGGGTAAGGTTTGGGTGGGCCACATTACTAAGTGGGTGAGGGTCTGGATGATATAATCACAACCAGATCATTGTGACTGGATAGCGACATGGGAATCGGCCCGCTATGTTCAAATGTATACATTTTGGATCCAGTCAGTCAGAATTTTCCATCGTATTTGGGACTGTTTGCTCATTGGTGCAGCACATGCACTTGAATGGATGCCAACTGTCCCAGGTTTGTTGGGGCAATTCCTTATTTTGGACCACAATCTCAGTGATGCTGTGCCCAGCTGAAGGAATTCATTACTGTGGTCTGGATCCCGAGTGGGTAGTGCCTGCAGATTTAGGGGTAAGGTTTGGGTGGGCCACTCCAGTAAGGGGGGTGGGAGTCTGGATGGTATGATCACAACCAGATCATCGTGACTGGGTAGCGACATGGGAATTGGCCCGCTACGTTCAAGTGTATCAATTTTGGATCCAGTCAGTCAGAATTTTCCATTGTATTTGGGACTCTTTGCTCATTGGTGCTGCACATGCACTTGCATAGATGCCAATTATCCCAGGATTGTTGGGACAATTCCTTATTTTGGACCACAGTCCCAATGATGCAGTCCCCGGGTGATGCCCAGTGATCACGGTGTTACCCTTACTTGAGTTACTACGCAGTAACCCAGCTGAAGGAATTCATTATTGTGGTCTTGATCCCAAATGGGTGGTGCCTGCAAATTCAGGGGTAAGGTTTGGGTGGGCCACTCCAGTAAAGGGGGTGGGGGTCTGGATGGTATGATCACAACCAGATCATCGTGACTGGGTAGCGACATGGAAATTGGCCCGCTATGTTCAAATGTATCAATTTTGGATCCAGTCAGTCAGAATTTCCCATTGTATTTGGGACTCTTTGCTCATTGGTGCTGCACATGCACTTACATCTGCATATCTACCAACTGTCCCCGGATTTGTCAGGACAGGTCAGCGTCTTGGACCTCACCCCCACTAATGCTGATGTCCTGCAATCATGATGTCACCCTTATTTCAGCTATTGCACAGTAACCCAATAAGGTAATCATTACAGTGATCTGGACTCCCAGTGGGCAGTACCTGCAAATTCAGGGGCTGGGTTTCAGTGAGCCACTCCAGCAAGTGGGCAGGGATCTGCCTCAGCATTTGCACAGCTGTCATAAATAATCCCAATAATGCATTTACTGTAATATCTTTAATTACTATGATCATCAATTCCATCTATTGACCATCTAAATGTCCAGATTAAATTATTTCAGGAAAATCACACAATATGGCCACGGCATGGAGGTGATGGTCACAGGAAATATACTTTGGGCCAGATTCAGGTAGAGTTACGCTGGAGTATCAGTGATTCGCCAGCATAACTCACACTTTGAGCCGGCTTATCTGTTTTCTGTAGTCAGAAAACAAGATACGCCGGGATTGAGTTCATATACGAGCGGCGTAATTGTATTTCGCCGTCGTATCGGACTTGCAATTTTAAAATGGGCGCTCGGGGCGTTCCCGCTGATTTACGCCAAGAATATGTAAATCAGCAAAAGACGGAAATTCACGATCGTACGCGGGCCCGACGCAGTGACTTTCCGATGTTTCCGTAAGTGATACGCGGCATAAAGAAAAACATGCCCCCTAGGTGGAGTATCCTATGTTAAGTATGGCCGTCGTCATCGCGTTGAATTTAAAAAGTTTAGCGTCGTTTGCGTAAAACGTCCGTGAATGGAGATTCACGTCATTGACGTTCACTGACAGAATTTGGAGCATGCGCACTGACAGTCGACGCATGCGCAGTACGTTCGCCGCGGGATCGCGCCTAGTTTAAATAATACACACCCCCTACCCGCCCAATTTGAATTCCGCTGGCTCATTTTCACTACACCGCCGCAACTTTAGGAGCAAGTGCTATGTGAATAACAGTACTTGCTCATAAAGTTTCGGCGGAGTAACGTAAATGACAAACGTTACTCCAAAATAAAGATTTGCCCATCTACCTGAATCTGGCCCATATTAGACACATTACAGGGATTATTCCCAAAGATTTTGCCAATGCTGAAAAAATCGCACATATTTTTTTTTAAATAAATAGACCCTGTGTTGTGTGTACATAGATTTAATAAAATGCCTCCAATTGCAGCAGCTTTTTATGGTCCATAAATGTTCTAGAAGGTCCATAAGGTCCATATGGTTCTGGAAGGCATCACTTAGCCAGCTTCACCCAATTAAAAGAGTTTAAGAGTGTAAGATAGGAGGGCCAAAGTATTTATGATATTTTCACCGGACCCTCCCAAGTCAGGTATAGTACATGTTATAGCCTGATAACCAACATATTATTGCACAGAACGAAATGACCAATTTCGTAGAGACTAAACATGATATAGATCTGATGCTGATTCTTCTTAGGAGATGGAATGTATCAAATCTGCCTGCTCGCAATATAGGGGCTTAACGTATTGGTAACTCTCTTATGCAGCGTACACACGATCGGCTTTTGCCCGGCCAAAACCACATCGGAATTCCATCGGAGTAAAATAGAACATGTTCTGTAATTAAACTCTAATGGAATTCATCAGAATTTCCGATGGAATTTTTTCGATGGGACATACACACGGTCAGAACTTCCTATGGAAAAAGTCTGTCTGACTTTTTCCATCGCAAATTCCGATCTTGTGTACGGGGCATTATACATTTGGGTCGACGCTCATTATTAACCACTTGCTTACTGGGCACATATACCCCCCTCCTGCCCAGGTGAAATTTCAGCTTGCGGCACTGCGTCGCTTTAACTGACAATTGCGCGGTCGTGCGACGTGGCTCCCAAACAAAATTTACGTCCTTTTTTCCCCACAAGTAGAGCTTTCTTTTGGTGGTATTTGATCACCTCTGCGGTTTTAATTTTTTGCGCTATAAACAAAAAAGTGTGACAATTTTGAAAAAAAAATACAATATTTTTTACTTGTTGCTATACTAAATAGCCAAATTAAAAAAAAATAATCATTCTCAGTTTAGGCCGATACGTATTCTTCTACATATTTTTGGAAAAAAAAAAAATCGCAATTATTATTTTTTATTATTTATTTTTTTACTAGAAATGGCGGTGATCTGCGATTTGTATTGGGACTGCGACATTATGGCGGACACATCGGACACTTTTAACACATTTTTGGCGCCATTCACATTTATACTGCGATCAGTGCTATAAATATGCACTAATTACTGTATAAATGTGACTGGTATTGAAGGGGTTAACACTAGGGGGTGAGGAAGGGGTTAAATGTATTCCCTGCATAGTGTTCTAACTGTGTGTGGAGGGGGTGACCGATCTGTGTCCCTATGTACAAGGGACACAGCATTGGTCTCCTCTCTCCATGACAGGACGCTGTCTCTGTGTGAGCCGGCAACGAGAGATGATCTCATATGTTTACATTGGCCGCACAGATCGCATCGCAAACGGCCACTCTGGTTGGCCGTTCGCGGTGATCTGTAATTGGCTGTGTCCAAGGGACACGGCCAACACAGAATTTCCCTGATGCGCGCTCGGGAGCGGGCGCGGGGAACGAGCAAGGGGTAGGACATGAATTAACGTCCTCCTGGATTTTCAGGTCCGCGCTGAAGCCGTCATTCGGCTATAGTGCGGGCCTCAAGTAGTTAATGTCATTTTATCATATCAGGATTTATGACTTATACATAGATTTTGGTTCTGTCAAAAAAAAAAAAAAAAACACCAGACTAAAATATGTACATTCCCAAAAGGCGGTCAGCAATGTGGGCTATATGTGTTCCTTTGTACTGGTGTCCTTTAAAGGAAGAATAGCACGGCTCTGCTCACATTTTTTAAATAGGATTAAAACCCTCCTCTTTCTTATTTTGGACCTCTTTTGGAACCGGTGACACAATACCTTCTGCTATCGGAAGGCAAAATTTCACTTCACAGTATTTCACTTTAGTTTTCGGTTCCTTTTAGTCCATCTTTCAGTAACCCGACTGGATATACTCTTGAGACTATGACAGAAAGGCTCAAGTGTGCGGTTGAAAGGGAATAAATCCCATATTTATTGAAGAGGCAGATGTAAAAAGAATGTTTTCAAGGGAGCCTTGGAAGGACAGGCCAGGGATGGACTGACGACCATTGGGACTACAGGGAGTTTCCCGGTGGGCCGATGGCTCAGTGGGCCGGCTTCAGTGACAGCGGACTGCCGCCCCCCTCCGCTCCTCTGTCTCTCCCTCCCTGCAGCGCTCACCTCCTCTCCCTGCCGACAGAGCTCACCTGGGGGGAACAAAGTAGCAGGGGGAGGACCAGAGGAGCAGGGGACGACGACAAAGGAGCATGGGGGAGGGGACAGACCTCTGACTCAACAGCTATGGCCTGGGAGTTTCTCACTTCTGCCTAATCTTGTCCCATTAGGGGGGGGCACCAAACTGATTCTTTGCCCCGGGTGAAATAATGTTTAGCTTCCCCACTGGTACTGCCTATAAGAGTACCAGTACCAGCCGTTCTACTCTAATAAAGTAGAACGGCTAGTGGCTAGTGAAGGGGGAGAGGGGGCTTTGGTGGCCGGGCGGGGGGCG
Source organism: Rana kukunoris (assembly GCA_029574335.1). NCBI lineage: Eukaryota > Metazoa > Chordata > Amphibia > Anura > Ranidae > Rana > Rana kukunoris. The sequence goes on along the minus strand of CM056049.1, from coordinate 21,243,683 downwards.
GTGCAGGAGTTGTCCGGCCGCCATGGGCCTGTCAAAGTGATGAAGTCCAGGGCCAAATTTCTGTCCCAGTTCAGCCCTGGGACAGGCTATCGCTAGAAACCTTATTCTTTGTACATCTTCTTCCTTGAAATGAGCATAACTCCCAACGAAGTTGTTGGGCGGGGGGGTTAGGGGTGCCGCGGATCGAAGTTGTTGAGCGGGGGGGGGGGGGGGGTTTTTCGTGGATCGGAGTCGGAGTTGTTGAGCGGGGGGGTTTGCAGATCAAAGTTGTTGAGCGGGGGGGGCGGATCCGAGTTCTTGAGCGGGGGGTTTCCCCAGATCAAAGTTGTTGAGCGGGGGGGTTCCCCAGATCAAAGTTGTTGAGCGGGGGGGTTCCACAGATCTGAGTTGTTGAGCGGGGGGTAATCTCGGGGGGGGGGGGGCGCAGAAACGCACGACTCTAGCACTGATTGCGGGATCGTAGGACGTTCCCGCGGAATCAGGGACGGTGGGGAGGTATGCATTTCCGGCTGTCACTCTCTCAAAATGATCTCAGGACTGTAGAGTGTAGGGGTTCAGTGGTTGTGCTCCTTGTGTAGGGTGACCAGACATCCCCGGTTTCCGGGGATTGAGCCAGTCCCCAGATTTGTCCCCAGGTTGCAGTGGCATGGAGGGGGGTTTGGTATTCTCGCCCCGGGTGCAACATTTGGGGGGCGCAAAATCATTACTGTGACCCCCCCCTCATCTCTGGTCACCTGCTGTATTGCATGCCATTGAAGTCAATGCGGAACAAATAATTTTCGTTTCCATTGACTTCTATGGGGAGACTCGCTTTGATATGCGAGTGCTTTGGATAAAGAGCCTTCTCCTGGAACAGATTATGCTCGTAATCCGAGGTTCCACTGTATTTAGTTTACAATAGAAATGAAAGGCGAAACATTTGTGTATAGATATAAAAAAAATATATATAAATACCTTTTTTTCCCCTTTTTATAAGTGATCCCTCTGTTCTAAACTGCAGAAGAGCTGGGAGAGGACCCGTACACACGATCAGATATTCCCGATATTCCGACAACAATTGTGTGATGGAAGGATTTTGTTGCACCCGCTTGTACGCTCCATCGGACAATTGTTGTTGGAATTTCCGCCAACAAATGTGCATGCTCTCAAATTGGCCGACAGCAAATGTGTTCCATCGGATTATCCGATTGTGTGTACACAAAGTCCATCAGACTAAAATTCAAAGTACAAACACGCATGCTCTGAACCAATTCTAACCATCAGACACCATTCGCAGAATTTGCCCAAAGGGTGGCGCTAAAGAGCTGAAAAAACACATTGTTTTGTGTATGTTGGCTGAAAAAGTTCTGCCGTCTGAATGCAGAACAGGTTCACGGGCCAACGCCCTTCGGAAAAAAAATCCACAGATTTTTCCGATGGAAATCCAATCGTGTGTACCCCCTGCTCAACAACTTTAACCACTTAAGCCCCGGACCAAAATGCTGCTAAGGGACCTTGCCCCTTTTTGCGATTCGGCACTGCGTCGCTCTAATTGACAATTGCGCGGTCGTACATTGTGGCTCGAAAACAAAATTTGCGTCCTTTTTTCCCCACAAATAGAGCTTTCTTTTGGTGGTATTTGATTGCCTCTGCGCTTTTTATTTTTTGCGCTATAAACAAAAATAGAGCGACAATTTTGAAAAAAATTCAATATTTTTTACTTTTTGCTATAATAAATATCCCCCAAAAATATGGGATGGCTGCAATATAAGCCCTACCCCGAAAATAAGCCCTAGTTAATGTCCTTGTAAAATCATTGAATCCGTTCTGTAAAAAGATTATATAATGCGTATCGTGTCTCCTTGTGTAACTTTATTGTGGAAAACAACTTATTTACAGCTCCACTGGGCGCTCACGTGACCAGCCTGAGATCTTTTCTTCTCCTCCCTGGTGGCATCATCAGCGCCTCCCTCTGCAGTGCTTGGAGCGGGCTAATGTCAGCGGGGATCTCACCTTTTCCCTCTGCAGTATTCGGAACAGGTAAGAAGAGCTCCGGCAGGTCACGTGAGCGCCCAGCGGTGCTAGTAATAAGGTATTTTCCACAATAAAGTTACACAAGGAGACAGACTTCACATTATATAATCTTTTTACAGAATGGATTACATGATTTTACAAGACCTTTAAAGGATCACTAAAGGATTTTTTTTTAGCTAAATAGCTTCCTTTACCTTACTGCAGTATTGGTTTCATGTCCTCATTGTTCATTTTTGCTTTGAAGTTGCTGTAATCCTGCTCTGATCTCCACACTTCCTGCTTGTCTGTTTCCTTATAACCACAGTGCTGGGAGCTTTCTCACGGTGGTTTAAGCTGTCATTACTGTGTGTCTAAAACTTCCCAGAACCAATCAGATTCATTTTAAAAACAAAACACTGCCCTGGATTTGTTTGTTTTTGTTCTGTGTGTCTATTTCTACTTTGCAGAAACATGAAGCCAGTTCAAAAGTGAAACTAACCTGCAGGCACATTATATGATTGATTTTTATCTATTTTTAATCATTTTGAAAAGGAATCAGTTAACTTTTATGTCTCTATACCCTGTAAACAGTCATTTCAGCCAAAATGTTTTTTCCTTTAGTGACCCTTTAAGGTTTATATTTGGGATTACAGAATTTCACAATGCTGACTCCAGAGCTGACACTTGTTTTTTGTACATACCGTAAATAAATAAGACATCCCCTGAAAATAAGCCCTAGTGTGTTTTCTGTAGCTAAAGGTAATATAAGACCCGGTCTTATTTTCGGGGAAACACGGTACAAGTGACAGCAAAATAAAACCTGACTGCTGACTAGTGTTGAGCGGAATACGCCATATTCGATTTCGCGATATTGCGCGAATATATAGAAGAATATTCGCGAATATTCGCTAATATCGAATATTCGTGATATTTTATCAAAAATAAATAAACGGAGATCATTTCCTGTATTACTAAACTAATATGCACTAAACACTAACTCTACACTAACTCTACTTAAAAGAAAGGAGAATAAGGGGGCAAAAGAAGGGCGGAGAAGATAATCGCGCAATATTGATATTGCGTGATTATCTTCTCCGCCCTTCTTTTGCATCAGAGCCAATCAGAATAACTCGAATATTCGGCAAAAGGAATATTGCGCAATATTCCTTTTGCCGAATATTCGAGTTATTCTGATTGGCTCTGATGCAAAAGAAGGGCCGAGTAGTTGATGCGATTCTTTTATGTTGCCGAAAATTTGCAATGCGAATTTTCGGCAACATAAAAGGATCGCCTCAGCTACTCGGCCCAGGGTCTCTAATCATACCAGCAATGCTTTTAGACGTCGATGGAGATCACTAGGATGTGATCTGTTTTAAAAATAAATTTGAAAAAATACCGCGATATTCGAGTTATTCGCGAATACTCGAATATGCAATATTCGTAGCGAATATTCGCAATGCGAATATTCATGAGCAACACTACTGCTGACGCGTTTCGCAGGGAAACTAGTGCTTAGTCATAGCTCATCCGGGACACGTGGTCACCCTAGTACGAGGCTTAAGTCCATTGGAATTTCCAACTGAAAAAGTCAGATAGAGCATACACACGGTCGGAATATCCGATGAGAAAATTCCGTCTGACTTTTTCCATCGGAAATTCCGACCACGTGTATGCGGCATAAGCAGAAGCTCACAATATGCAGTGAAATTGGATAAGAGGATATTAAGCGTGAAGCAACAATATATACAAATGAATGTATTTTGGTTCTTTTAACTTGGATCTACATGAACGTGTGGGGTGTGCGCGTGTGTAGGGAATAAATAAAGTTGCACACTCGTCCCCTTCCATGCATGTGACTCTCTCGGTTGTGTTCATTACGGCGGCGGGGCGCTTTGACAGGCAGTGGCGGTGACCGTACAGTGTGTGATGAACACAGCATGACAGCTAATATGTGCTGCTGTCCAAGGTACTGAATCACAATAAAGCGCTAAATTACTGTCTGTCATTGCGGGGCGCGTAAGAGACTAATGCCCTATTCCCTATTCTAAATAAACCTGACTGGGGGAGGCGGAGGGGAATCAAAGGGATTGTCAAAGCAGTTCCGTCCTCGTTCCCGAACGTCCTAAGGAATACAAAAAAGAAAAAAAAAAGAAAGAATATGGCTTTTTCTTTTTACGCAGCGACACAAGGAAAACAGCCCCCCCCCCCCCGCGCCTTGTTTGATGGCGTCTCAGCAAAACAAGGAGAGCGTGAGATTTTTGTTTATTTCTCCTCTGCCACAACAATCTGGGCATCTTAATGTGCCAGAGTCCATGGCTTTGACAATACACACCCCACCATAATCACCGCAACCCTCCTGCCAACTGGATGGCGCTCGTGCCAGGAGACGCTGGTGGGTCCGTTAACAAGTATTGGCAGGAGCTGAACCCGCGCAACTTGGCACCGGGAGACATTCTTAAAAATATAAATATTAAAATTAGAAATTAAATATGGGAAAAAAATGGTAATGATGTAGGCGTAGGAAATATAAAAAAAGAGCAGATTTCTTTTCAAAAAATAATGGCCCAGATTCACGTATCCGTCATAAGTACAAATGTGCGCCGTCGCATCTCTGCGCCGATTCACAAAGCTAGATACGTCGAAAAGCAAGGCTTCAGTCACCCGACGTAACTTGCCTACGCCGACGTATCGTGGGCGCATAGTTACGCTGGACGCATTCGGCGTACCCATGTTAAATATGCAAATTAGGGAGATACGCCGATTCACGAACGTAGATGCGTCAGGTGGAAAAGATATGCGGTTTGCGTAAGGGTTACGTCCGGCGTAAAGTTATTCCCCATATAGGAGGCACAACTCATGCAAAGGTATGGACCAGGGAACAGCCGTCGTATTTTACATCGTTTACGTAGTACTGCGTAAATAGGGCTGTGCATAGGTTACATTCACGTCGTAGGCAGTGATTAGATGTATCTTAGGCAGCTATTTCGACGTGACTGTGAGCATGCGCACTGGGATGCGTCCAGGAGACGACGCATGCGCAGTTCGTTTTTTGAAGCTCAGCCCATAATTTGGGGTCACGCTTCATTTTAATATATCACGCCCACTTTCAGCCCACTTCCACCTACTTTGACTTACGTCGGCAACTATACGCTACACCGGCGCGACGTTGAGCGCATATTCTTTGTGAATAGCATGCTTGCCTCTCAACGTTGCGCAAGCGTAGCGTAAAGAAGATACGCTACGCCCGCACAAAGATGCGCCGTTGGCTGTGAATCCGGGCCATTAACTGTTTTGGAAAATGGGATACGAGCGATGGATTTTGGGTTTTGAATAAAAAAATTGCGTATTTTATTTTTTTCTGTGATATATTGAGTAAGGAAACACCCCTAATTTTAGAAGGGGTCACGGCTGTCCAAAGGTTGGTCAGTTCCTGGAGAACCCTGGTGCCCAACATGGGGCCCGGGAACCACATATGGCTCTTGGGCCCCTGTTGATATACATTTGGCAGGAAACAGGATAGGATTTGTTGAAAGAGTGGAAAACCCCTAATTTTAGAAGGGGAAAGATTTATGGCATTTTTATTATTTTTTTTTTACTAGTAATGGCGGCGATCTGCGTTTTTTTTACATGACTGCAACTGTATGGCGGACACATCGGACACCTTTGACACATTTTTGGGACCATTCTCATTTATACAGCGACCAGTGCTATAAAAATGCATTGATTACTGTAAAAATGACACTGGCAGTGAAGGGGTTAACCACTAGGGGCTGCTGAATGGGGTTAAGTGTGTCCTAGGGAATGATTCTAACTGTCAGGGGGAGGAGCAATCACAGGAACAGTAGATTGTAGATTGTTTACAAAGGCATCTCCTGTTCTGCCTTTGCCGACCTCAATCGCGGGCCGCCTGGGAACATCGAGTTCCTAGGACCCGTGGGCACACTGACGAGGCACGCCCGCTGGGCGGCAGATTTAAAGGGACGTACAGGTACACCCATTTGCCTGCCCGTGACATTCTGCCGATGTATATCGGCACGCGGCGTTCGGGAAGTGGTTAAAGGTGGATGGGACAAATTTGGGAATTGTGGCAAATAGATCTTGCTGCTGAAATCTCCGTTAAACATTAGATTCCTGGGCAACCCTGGTGCCCAAAATGAGGGCCAGGAACCATACATGGCACTTGGGCCCCTGTAGGTTCACTTTTATCAGGAAACATGAATGGAGGAGTGATAACACTTTAACTGTAATGCCGCGTACACACGGTCGTTTTTTGCGATGAAAAAAAACGACGTTTTTTAAAACGTCATTTAAATTGATCATGTGTGGGCAAAACGTCGTTTTTTGTCTTCAAAAAAACGACCAAAAAAAAATTCCAACATGCTTGAATTTTTTGTGTCGTTTTTCAAAACGTCGTTTTTTGTTTCACAAAAAGTCACCGTGTGTAGCAAAAACGTCGTTCAAAACGACGTTTTTCAACCCGCGCATGCCCAGAAGCTAGTTATGAAGCGAGCTTCAATGGAAAAGAGTGGTGAACGTAACCTCGCTTTTTGTGAAAAAAACGATGGTGTGTATGCAAAATTGTCTTTGAAAAGTGACGTTTCAAAAACGTCGTTTTTTACTTCACAGAAAACGTCGTTTTTTTCATCGCAAAAAACGACCGTGTGTACGCGGCATTAGAGTCATTACCATCCAAAGTGGGTCGGACATAACTGGTAACTGTGCAAAGGAAAGCAATGGGAAACCGATATTAACCCTTTTTCGACCGCTAGCAATTCTGATGGTATAGCGCCGCTAAAAATAGCGCCGCTATACCGTCAAAGCACCTCCCGCCCCAGTGTGAAAGGGACCTAACACCCTGTTTACACTCTGGCTTTCACATTGGGATTGCAGATGCAGCTTCTTTCAGTCGCTTTTTTTAACGCTAAAGCGCCTGAAAAATGCCCCAGTGCGAAAGGGGTCTAAGGGAGTGTCTGAAAACGCATGACACAAGCGCATTAGCGCAACTGCAGGCCTGTAAACAAAATTTAGGAGTGTCCATGCTGGATGTGGAGACTTTCCCTGGTGAGGGCTTACAAGAACCTCTGCCACCCCAGTAATGCCCATTACAAGAACCTCTGCCACCCCAGTAATGCCCATTACAAGACCTTCTGCCACCCCAGTAATGCCCATTACAAGAACCTCTGCCACCCCAGTAAAGCCCATTACAAGAACCTCTGCCACCCCAGTAATGACCATTACAAGAACCTCTGCCACCCCAGTAATGCCCATTACAAGACCCTCTGCCACCCCAGTAATGCCCATTACAAGAACCTCTGCCACCCCAGTAAAGCCCATTACAAGAACCTCTGCCACCCCAGTAATGCCCATTACAAGAAACTCTGCCACCCCAGTAATGCCCATTACAAGAACCTCTGCCACCCCAGTAATGCCCATTACAAGACCCTCTGCCATCCCAGTAATGCCCATTACAAGAACCTCTGCCACCCCAGTAAAGCCCATTACAAGAACCTCTGCCACCCCAGAAATGACCATTATAAGAACGTCTGCCACCCCAGTAAAGCCCATTACAAGAACCTCTGCCACCCCAGTAATGTCCATTACAAGAACCTCTGCCACCCCAGTAATGCCCCTTATACAAGAACCTCTGCCACCCCAGTAATGCCCATTACAAGACCCTCTGCCACCCCAGTAATGCCCATTACAAGACCCTCTGCCACCCCAGTAATGACCATTACAAGAACCTCTGCCACCCCAGTAAAGCCCATTACAAGAACCTCTGCCACCCCAGTAATGCCCATTACAAGAACCTCTGCCACCCCAGTAATGCCCATTACAAGAACCTCTATACCCACTGTATATGCAGAACCCATGTCAAAGTTGCAGAATTGGGATCGGGTGTTAAGATTTGTTTTGACCGTGGTCGTGAAGGGGTTAAGATTCAAAGGTCCATTGCGTTGTGCCGTTGCACATTTACAAAGATTGCACGCGATGTGGCATTTAAAGGGTTACTCCGCAGAGATTCGGCACGCGCACCCTTTTTGTCGGTAGGCCCATGTGTCTCTCTTTTAATTTTTTTTTGTTATTTTTTGTACACAAAACATTCAGTAGACTATCATCTATTTGTTAGCGCGGGTTGGTTTAATTAAATCAGCGCACTTTGCATAACAAAAGCAATATGCGGGGCATTGTGCGATTGCCGGTTGTATCCCGGGCACGGCTGCTGGATGTCACTTTCCTCTGTTTCACAAATGGGAACACATCTCGGTGTTTGTAAAGAGCGTGCGGCAGGGTTAGATAAAACAGCGTTATCACCATCAATCATATTATTATAGTAAAGATCCCATCTGGCCGGCTCTTTGGCTGCCAGATTATACCCCATATGGGTGAAGAGGCTTGCGATTCAGGCTTTCAAGCCTTCCAGTTGGGAAATGTCCTAATTATGATGAAATGCTTTTAGTGCACAAATGGGGCAGGCTATTTAGGTTACAGGGAGCGCGTCGGCATGTCAGGACTACAATAGAACGTCCAATCATTCCTCATCCCGGGCAGACAGCGCCACTTTAAACGGAGATAAATGCAGATGATTGTGGGCGCTCTCGTTATGGATGGAGCATGTGGATTTTAATTGTGGCGTAATTATGGATTTCATGTGTTTTCGAGCACAGAGCCCGCACCGGAGCGCAGCGATGCCCGTGATGTGGCTGGAGGCTGCGTGGTAACCCCTTCCTCGTCATGGCATGGAGAGAAGGATGATGGGGGGGATGTAGAGTAGTGAGAGTAGTGGTGGTGGGTGGGTGGGGGGGGGTATGCTTTATATGGATGTTTAGAGCTGGTTAGTACTAAGCTGATGGAAGAGCGTGGGATTCAAATTGAGAGAGAGGACATGTGTGAGGTTGTCTGAGGATATGATGTGCAAGAATAACATAGATAAATGGAGGGAGAGAGGAAGAGAGGGCGGGAGAGTGAGAGAGTGTGGAACAGGGAGAGAGAAAGAGGAAAAGAGAGAAAGCTAGAAAGAGGAACGGAGAGAGATAAAGAGAGGAGGAGAGGAGGAGAGGGAGAGAGACAAAGAGGAAAAGGAGAGAGATAAAGAGAGGGGAGAGAGGAGGAGAGGGAGGAAAGCAGGAGAGGGAGAGAGAAGAAGAAGAAGAAGAAGAAGAAGAAAGTGGGAGAATGTAAAGGAGGAAGGGAGAGAGGAAAGGAGGGTGGTAGGGTGAGAGAGTGTGGAACAGGGAGAGAGAAAGTGGAAGAGAGAGAACGTGAGAAGGACAAAAAGAGAGAGATAAAGAAAGGGGGAGAGAAGGGAGAGAAAGTGGAAAGGAGAGAGAAAAAAGGGAGGAGAGATGGAGGGAAAGGGAGGGAAAGCGGGAGAGGGAGAAGAAAGCGGGAGAGAGTAAAGGGGGAAGGGTGAGAAAAAGGGAGAGAGGAAAGGAATGGCGGAGGGGTAAGAGAGTGTGGAACAGGGAGAGAGAAAGAGAGAGAAAGTGAGAAGGACGAAAAGAGATAAATAAAGAAATGGGGAGAGAAGGGAGAGAAAGTGGAAAGGAGAGAGAAAAAAGAGAGGAGAGATGGAGGGAAAGGGAGGGAAAGCGGGAGAGGGAGAAGAAAGCGGGAGAGAGTGAAGGGGGAAGGGTGAGAAAGAGGGAGAGAAGAAAGGAATGGCGGAGGGGTAAGAGAGTGTGGAACAGGGAGAGAGGAAGAGAGAGAAGGAGAAAAGCAGAGAGATGAAGAAAGAGGGAGAGAGAAGGAGATGGGGGAAAAGGAAGGGAAAACGGGAGAGGGAAATAAAGAAGAAGAAAGCGTGAGAGACTAAAGGAGGAAGGGTGAGAGGTAGAGGAGGAGCGGGCTGAAGATACAGAGAGAAAAAAAGAGGAAGTGAGAGAGGAAGGGAAAGAGAAGAGAGAGTGGGGGAGGCAGAGAGAAAGAGGGAGGAAGAAAAAAGGAGAGAGGAGATAAAAAAAAGGAGAGAAAAAGGAAAAAGGAGAGATGGGGGAGAGAGAAAACGAGGGATAGAACAAGGGAAGTAAGGAAAGAATGAAGGAAGAAAAGAAGGAAGGAAAACAAAAAGAAGGAAAATAGAAATTAAGGAAGAAAGGAAAAGAGGAATTAAGGAAGGACGGATGGAAGGGGGGAAAACAGGAAGGAGGGGGGAAAGAAGGAAGTTGGGTGGAAGATAAGAAAGAGGGAAGGAAGAGGGGAAGGAAGAAAGACAAAAAAAATTATATAAATTAAGGGAGGAAGGGAAAGAAAAATTGAGGAAGGAAGGAAAAGGGAAAGACCGAAAAAAAGGAAGTAAGAGGGGAAGACAGGAAGGAAGGAAAATGAGAATAAAGCAATGAAGGAAGGAAGAGGGAAGACATAAAGGAAGGAAGAGTGAAGCCAAGAAAGACAGGAAGAAAGGAAGAGGAGAAGACAGCAAAGAAGGAAGGAAGAGGGGAAGACAGGAAGGAAGGAAGAGGGGAAGCCAGGAAAGAAGGAAGGAAGGAAGAGGAAAGACAGGAAGGAATGAAGAGAAGAAGACAGAAAAGAAGCAAGGAAGAGGGGAAGACAGAGAGGAATAAAGAGGGGGAGCCAGGAAAGAAGGAAGGAAGAGGAAAGACAGGAAGGAATGAAGAGGAGGAGACAGCAAAGAAGGAAAGAAGAGGGGAAGACAGGAAGGAAGGAAGGAAGGAAGGAAGAGGGGAAGCCAGGAAAGAAGGAAGGAAGAGGAAAGACAAGAAGGAAGGCGGAAAGACAAAAAGAAGGAAAATTAAGGGAGAAAGGGAAAGAGGAATCGAGACAGGGAAGGATGAGGGGACAACAAGAAGGGAAGAAGGGGGAAGACAAGAAGAATGGAAGAAAGACAAAGAGAAAGATGATAGAAATGAAGGAGGGGAGGGAAAGGAAGGAAGGGAGGGAGGAAGGAAGAAAAAAATAAAGTAATGCAAAGAGAATGAAAGAAGAAATAAGAAGGGGAGGAAGGAGGGAAGGAAGGAAGGAAGGAAGGAAGGAAGGAAGGAAGGAAGGAAGGAAGGAAGGAAGAAACACAAAAAGAAGGTTGATAGAAATGAAGGATGGGAGTGGAGGCAAAAGGAAGAAAGAGAGGAAGAAAGTAAGGAAGGAAGGAAGATACAAAGAAGGGAAATAGAAATCAAGAGAGGAAGGGAAAGAGGAATTTGAAAAGGGAAGGAAGGAAGAAAGAGGAAAGACAAGAAGGAAGGCGGAATGACAATACGAAGGAAAACGAAGGGAGAAAGGGAAAAAGGAATCGAGACAGGAAAGGATGAGGGGACAACAAGAAGGGAAGAAGGGGGAAGACAAGAAGAATGGAAGAAAGACAAAGAGAAAGATGATAGAAATGAAGGAGGTGAGGGAAAGGAAGGAAGGGAGGAAGGAGGAAAAAAAAAGTAATGCAAAGAGAATGAAAGAAGAAATAAGAAGGGGAGAAAGGAAGGAAGGAAGGAAGCAAGGAAAGAAGAAACACAAAACGAAGGTTGATATAAATGAAGGAGGGGAGTGGAGGCAAAGGGAAGAAAGAGAGGAATGAAGGAAGGAAGGAATGAAGGAAGGAAGGAAGGAAGGAAGGAAGGAGGGAAGAAAGGAAGGAAGGAAGGAAGGAAGGAAGGAAGGAAGGAAGGAAGGAAGGAAGGAAGGAAGGAAAAAAGGAAGGGAGCAAGGAAATAAGAAACACAAAAAGAAGGTTGATAGAAATGAAGGAGGGGAGTGGAGGCAAAAGGAAGAAAGGAAGGAAGGAAGGAAGGAAGGAAGGAAGGAAGGAAGGAAGGAAGGAGGGAAGGAAGGAAGGAAGGAAGGAAGGAAGGAACGAAGGAAGGAAGGAAGGAAGGAAGGAAGGAAGGAGGGAAGGAAGGAAGGAAGGAAGGAAGGAAGGAAGGAACGAAGGAAGGAAGGAAGGAAGGAAGGAAGGAAGACACATTCTTTCTCTCTGGATCTGTGAAGCTGAACTCTCATACAATAATGTGGAGCTGTAGCCACACACGGTGGAGCCCCATCCACAAGAAGCAGAGTAGCACAGTGAGGGATTGTGGGTCGTGCCTCTCAGCAGGCCCATCACCTCGTGCCGAGCTTTCTTTTCATGTTAATTGACCCCGTGACATACAGAACGGGCCTGATGGGGCACTTCGGATTCCACTGAACACTTCATTAAAATCACGGCGGAAAGTGTCAGGCAGAAGAGAACAGGGTCCATCTTTGTTAGGAGCCGGAGCCGGGAAGGGAGCAGGATGAATTGCCATGGAAACTGAAAGCAGCCGCGAATTGCGCGCTGACCCCTCTAAAGAAAAGGGCAGAGCCTGGCTATCTGCTGGTACAGTTATAAACTTTCTGTGCTGTGGGCAGTTACAAAGACAGGCTGCAGAACGTACACAGCGGCGGGGTTCTGGAAAAAGAAAAAGACTATATTTTATATTTTCTTATTCTCGCAGAAGGGATGAGCGATGGGGAGTCCACGCTGCAACAAAAGTTTTATTGGAAAACAAACTTCTCTCTGCTCCATTAACCCCGCGCTGCCCCGGGGGAATGATAATACACCAGGGTTAATCTGTTCTAGTATAATTGGGGTTAATACGTAAGACCCCTCCAAGGACATGCCGCTGCTGAATATAATTCATGGTCCAACAGCTTATGTCTGAAAAAAATAAATAAAAAGGGATAGAAAATAAAACTGAAAAGGAACTACGGGGTTGTACAAGTTTAACCCTTCGTGACCAGTACCAGGGTGATTAACGAGAATATGTAGTATATATACACACACACACTATATTACCAAAAGTATTGGGAAGCCTGCCTTTACACGCACATGAACATTAATGGCATCCCAGTCTTAGTCCGTAGGGTTCAATATTGAGTTGGGCCGGCCCACCCTTTGCAGCTCTAACAGCTTCAACTCTTCTGGGAAGGCTGTCCACAAGGTTTAGGAGTGTGTCTATGGGAATGTTTGACCATTCTTCCAGAAGCACATTTGTGAGGTCAGGCACTTATGTTGGACGAAGAGGTCTGGCTCGCAGTCTCCACTCCAATTCATCCCTAAAGGTGTTCTATCGTGTTGAGGTCAGGACTCTGTGCAGGCCAGTCAAGTTCCTCCACCCCAAACTCCCTCATCCATGCCTTTATAGTCCTTGCTAGGTGCACTGGTCCAAAAAGTGCATTTTATATACAACTATATGGATCAGACCAAAGTGAGGGACAAATGAGGGGGAAAGAGGGACATTGCTCCAAATCAGGGACAGTCCCTCGAAATTAGGGTCAGTTAAGAGCTCTGTTTACACAGTTATCAGTGCATTTGTATAGCACTGATCGCTGTATAAATGACAATGGCCCCAAAATAGTGTCAAAAGTGTCCGATGTGTCCGCCGCAATATCACAGTCACGTTAAAAAATCTCAGATCACCGCCATTACTAGTAAAAAAAAAAAAAAATTATAATAAAAATGCCATAAAACTATCCCCTATTTTGTAGACGCTATAACTTTTGTGCAAACCAATCAATATACGCTTATTGTGTTTTTTTTTTAATTACTGTATATATTCAAGTATAAGCCTTGAGAAGGGTTGAGAATGCAGCAGCTACTGTAAGCGGAAAAGAGGGTCAATAATACCCATTTTCAGCTTCACTGTGCCCATTTGCACGCCTCACTGTGCCCATTGTAACCTCACTGTGTCCATTGCAACCTCACTGTGCCCAACCTCACTGTGCCCATTGCAACCTCACAGTACCCATTGCAACCTCACAGTACCCATTGCAACCTCACAGTACCCATTGCAACCTCACTGTGCCCACTGCAACCTCACTGTGCCCATTGCAACCTCGCTGTGCACCACGCACCTGTAGGATGCAGGAAGCGTCCATAGGCCAGAGTGCAGAAGCCAGGAAAGGAAGGATGCAGCGCTGGTGGAGAGGTCAGGAGTACTGGATTTGGGGCTGCCGCCATGCGCCCAGGGCACCGCTCTGTTCAGACCTCCGCCCGGATCGGAAGCCCGTGGAGTAGGATCTGCGTGCGGTGAGGGAACTAGACACCAGGGAGGCCGGGATACAGTGCTGGTGGAGAGGCCGGGAGGAGAAAAATGGCCGCCGGATCCGAAGACTAGGCCGAAGTAGTGGCTGCCGCCGTTCGGAGGAGTGTCGCACCGTTCAGGTACACTGACTCGAGTATAAGCCGAGGGGGCATTTTCACTCTAAAAAAAGGGCTGAAAAATTTGGCTTATACTCGAGTATATACGGTATATATTTTTGGGGGATATTTAACAAAAAGTAAAAAATATTGTTTTTTTTTAAATTGACGCACTTTTTTGTTTACAGCGAATAAAATTAAAACCGCAGAGGTGATCAAATGCCACCATCAGAAAGCTCTATTTGTGGGAAGAAAAGGAAGTCAAGTTTGTTTGGGAGCCACGTCGCACGACCGCGCAATTGTCAGTTAAAGCGGTGCAGTGCCGAATCGGAAATAAATGTCCCAGTCATTGGGCAGCCAATTCTTCCGGGGCTGAAGAAGATAAAGGTTCACTGCGTTAAAAGTTGACGTCTGGTGCATGGGCGTTTGCCCCCCCCCCCCGGTATCGCCAGGGAGAGCGAGGCCCAGGCTCCTGGCAGTGATGCAGGGTGCTGTGTAATGTAAAGGGGGCCAGTGATGCAGGGTGCTGTGTAATGTAAAGGGGGCCAGAGCTGTGGGGTGATGTGTAATGTAAAGGGGTCCAGAGCTGTGAGGTGCTGTGTAATGTAAAGGGGGCCAGTGATGCAGGGTGCTGTGTAATGTAAAGGGGGCCAGTGATGCAGGGTGCTGTGTAATGTAAAGGGGGCCAGAGCTGTGGGGTGATGTGTAATGTAAAGGGGTCCAGAGCTGTGAGGTGCTGTGTAAAGGGGTCCAGAGCTGTGAGGTGCTGTGTAAAGGGGTCCAGAGCTGTGAGGTGCTGTGTAATGTAAAGGGGGCCAGTGATGCAGGGTGCTGTGTAATGTAAAGGGGGCCAGTGATGCAGGGTGCTGTGTAATGTAAAGGGGGCCAGAGCTGTGGGGTAATGTGTAATGTAAAGGGGTCCAGAGCTGTGAGGTGCTGTGTAAAGGGGTCCAGAGCTGTGAGGTGCTGTGTAAAGGGGTCCAGAGCTGTGAGGTGCTGTGTAAAGGGGTCCAGAGGTGCAGTTGTGGAGAGGGGGTACACAGTAGTGACAAAGAGATATTGAAAGATGCAGGGGGCACAGTGGGGTGTTTTTACATTTTAATATGGGGGGGGCGCACTTTTAACCCCCACTAGCGGTCGAAGAAAGAGTAAAATGCGACTGTATATCGCCGCTGCCGAAGCGCCCCCCTCTGAAAAAATTTCAGCGGACACCCATGGTCTGGTGGTAAAAAGGGCATCAAAGTGACCTCAGAAGACAAGCAGTGCCTGTACTGCACTGCCAGGGGTCTCCAAACATTCTAAACAAAGGACCGGTTTATTGTCCTTTAGAATTTTCCTAGCATCAGTGGGACTAGACATATGGAATTAGGGGGATAAATAGTACCCCATCATTGGTATCATAGGGAAGAACAGTGGCCCATCAGTGGTGTCATAGGGAAGAATAGTGGCCCATTAGTGGTGTCAGTGGGAGAAATAGTTTTCCACTGTCGGTGTCAGATGCCAGAATAGTGTCTCTCGTATCAGTGGGAGGGATACTGCCCCAAGGGCTGGATAAAGGCAAACAAAGGGCTGCATCCGGCCCTTGGGCCGCAGTTTGGAGACCACTGCTGTAGAGAGAACAACCATACCTCCCAACTTTTCAACTTCAGAATGAGGGACAAATGAGCATAACTCCCGTTGTTGAGCGGGAGGGGGGGGGTTCCGCGGATCGGAGTTGTTGAGAGGGGGCCAGCGTTTCGCTGATTGGAGTTATGTTGAGAGCGGGGGGGGGGGGGTTTCCGCGAATCGCGGGTCCGCGGGATTTATCACGAATCGCGGTAATCGCGGGTCGGCGGAATTTACAGCGAATCGCGGCATTCGCGGGGGGGGGGGGGGTTACCGCGGGACGGTGGTTGGGAGGTACATCTGCGTTTTGGACATCCCACCCTCATAATTGTCATTGAGCCAAATTGTAGCTTTTCCATATCTACTTCAAGAATGTGAAGAAAAATAAGAAGCAAGCATCAGAGAAGCAAATTCAGAAACTGCATGAAATAATTCACCAGACCTACGCCGAATTTACAGCCTCCCATGAAGCATTTAAATTTCTCTGCGCATTTGTTGGATTTCTAGGTATGAAGGTTCTGTAATCTTCCCTCGTGCTTTTCCATATCTACTTTATTCAAGAATGTGAAGAAAAATAAGAAGCAAGCATCAGCCAATCTAGAATATCATCCATCCCTACAAAAGCACTTTACCTCTGGAGCCCCGAACCCCGCCGCTGCGCAAAGAAAAAATTCCTTATTGCCGCTGTAATAAGGCAGCGGTGAACATTTTATTCCATTTGTACGCCTTGTGCCCGCGGTGTGTGCAAAACGTAATTTATTTATACACAAATTGATTCTATTATTCACTGTTACAGGGGCCACTGTCCTGCTGGATTTGTTTAATCCGCAGACTCACCAGGAGCACTTTACAGTCATGGGGGCTGCACAATAGAGGAGGATCAGAAGTTCGGCACAATGTTCCCGCATTTTCGCGTCATATAATGCACCCTCCTATTCATCGTTAGTGTTGAGCAGAATATGCCATATTCGATTTCGCGATATATCACGAATATATAGTCGAATATTCGAGATATATTCGCTAAATACGAATATTCGTGATATATTTTGGAAATGAAATCATTGCGAATTTTCGCTATCGCGAATGCGAATGCGAATTGCGAATTGCGAATTGCGAATGCGAATATTCGAGAAATGCGGAATGGAGCACTCTGATTGGCTCAGAATATTCGTGATATATTACAATACACAATAATTGCGAATATTCGAGAAATGCGGAATGGAGCACTCTGATTGGCTCAGAATATTCGTGATATATTACAATACACAATAATTGCGAATATTCGGCAAATGCGGAAGGAGCACTCTGATTGGCTCAGAATATTCGTGATATATTACAATACACAATAATTGCGAATATTCGAGAAATGCGGAATAAGCACTCTGATTGGCTCAGAATATTCGTGATATATTACAATATAAAATAATTGCGAAAAATGTCGAGAAATGCGGAATGGAGCACTCTGATTGGCTCAGAATATTCGTGATATATTACAATACAAAATAATCGCGCGATATCGCTATTGCCGAATAATCGCACTGCGATTTTTCGGGAATATAAAATGAGCGCTGCAGCTACTCGGCCCAAGGTCTCTAATCATACCAGCAATGCTTTTAGACGTCGATGGGGATCTCTAGGATGTGATCTGTTCTAAAAAAAAATTGAAAAAATACGAATATTCGAAATAGCGAATATTCGCCGCGATATTCGCGTTATTCGCGAATACTCGAATATGCAATATTCGTAGCGAATATTCGCAATGCGAATATTCGTGAGCAACACTATTCATCGTGAACTTTCTTGTCTAAAGACAGAAATGTCTAGTCTTTGGTGTGGGGCCAGTATTTTATTTTTTTTCTTTAAAGCAGAGGTTCGCCCCCATTCACCCACAACATAATCTTATCCACACAAGTGCATTGCACTGATATGCCTTAATTACCATTTTTCAGCTGTATATTCGGGCACTTCCTGTTTTTTACTCCCGCGGGAGCATAGGCGTGCGCAGAGGGTGTGCCAGGTGTGCCCAGGCACACCCTAATCAGCTTGTGCAGCACAGATTCCCCTACTGCCCTGGCTCCCATCTTTCCCCCCGCAGTGCTGCTAGCTCCCCTCCTCTCCAATAGTGTTGAGCAGAATATGCCATATTCGATTTCGCGATATATCTCGAATATATAGTCGAATATTCGAGATATATTCGCTAAATACGAATATTCGCGATATTTTTTGGAAATGAAATGATTGCGAAATTTCGCTATTGCGAATGCGAATGCGAACGCGAATTGCGAATGCAAATGAAATTTCGAGAAATGCGGAAGGAGCACTCTGATTGGCTCAGAATATTTGTGATATTTTATAATACAAAATAATTGCGAAATTTCGAGAAATGCGGAATGGAGCACTCTGATTGGCTCAGAATATTCGTGATATATTACAATACAAAATAATTGCGAATATTCGGCAAATGCGGAAGGAGCACTCTGATTGGCTCAGAATATTCTTGATATTTTATCGTAATTTCGCAAAAATGCGAATGAGAAATTGATTGCGGAATTTCGACAGTAACACTCTGAAATCGAATATATGTGTTATTTTAGCTAAAAACAATATTGCGAATCTCTCGAAAATAATCGCGCGATATCGCTATTGCCGAATAATCGCATTGCGATTTTTCGGCAATATAAAATGATCGCTGCAGCTACTCGGCCCAAGGTCTCTAATCATACCAACAATGCTTTTAGACGTCGATGGGGATCTCTAGGATGTGATCCGTTCTAAAAAAAAATTGAAAAAATATGAATATTCGAAATAGCGAATATTCACCGCGAAATTCGGAATATATCGCGAATACTCGAATATGCCATATTCGAGCCGAATATTCGCAATACGAATATTTGTGAGCAACACTACTCTCCAATTGGCTGTTGCTGCTGGGTAAGGATGAGCTTTGGCGTGTTCACATGGAACACGTGCAGAGCCCGCCAGGAAGACAGCGCGGCGCTGCGCTAATCACAGCCAGGGAGACATTGTCCCGATGCTCGGCTGCAGAGATCGGGACAATGTCCCCCTGGCTGTGATTAGCGCAGCGTCGCGCTGTCTGTCTGGCGGGCTCTGCACATGTTCCATGCGAACACGCCAGAGCTCATCCTTAGTGCTGGGATGTTTTAGGAGTTGGGAAGGGGCCAGTAAATAGGTAATTTACTGGCCCCTTCCCTTTCTGAATGAGCATTGTGAGTGATGGGTAGTGTGTGTTTGGGCTTTGGGGTGCACACCCTAATGCAATAGGCTGCGCACACCTATACGCGGGAGTAGGCGTGCCTATTGCGTTTCCCCGGCGCCGCACTGTCTCCTGGGAGCTAAGTCTGAGGCTGCGTACACACGATCAGACCGGTCCGATGAAACTGGCCTGAAGACCAGTTTCATAGGACCAAATTGATCGTGTACGGCCCATCAGACCGTTGTCCATCAGACCAAAGTTTTAAAACTTGCTTTAAGATCTGTCTGATGGACACCTGTCCGTCAGACCAAAACAATGGTTAGTACACAAAAGCATCGGGCCAACAACCCGCGCATGCTCAGAATCAAGTCGACGCATGCTTGGAAGCATTGGCCTTCGTTTTTTCAGCACGCCGTTATGTTCTACGTCACCGCGTTCTGGCCCAATGGGATTTTGGACTGATGGTGTGTATGCACATCAGACCATCAGACCACTTCAGCGTAGTCCGATGAAAACGGTCTGTCGGACCAGTTCATCGTTTTTGGTCTGATCGTTTGTACGCGACCTCAGGCTTCCCAGGCGATCGTGGCTTTAACGGGGCGGTAACTTTCAACGACGCCGCCCGTTGCGATGGCAACCCTGATGTTTTTGTTGCTGCTCGCGGGATGGAGCGATGTGTGCTGCTCCCAGCATTCACTGCATCAAGGAAATTAATGCTTGTGGGCTTCACAGTGCCCACAAGCAAAATGGAAACATCCTTCTTCGTTTTATATAAGTCATTCTTATATATGAAATCGGACAGCAGATGCGTAAAGACAGCAAAACAGTGAGTATTCTTTTAGAAAAAAATAATAATGAATGATGACAAAAAAAAAAAAACGATTGGCCGCGGAATCATATTCATTAATTGGTTTGATGTTATGACTACATTTTTATTTTTCGAAAAAGGCTTTTCAAAGACTTAGGCTCCTTTCACACGGACGGACCGTTCAGGTTTGCCTGTCAGTTTTGATGGTAGACCTGAACCATGCAGTCCAATGGAGCGTCGGATGTCAGCAGAGACATGTCCGCTGACATCCGACCCAATCCGCCAAAATTAGACGTATGGCTATACGTCCATATCCGTCCATGGCGGATCGGGTTGAGGTATTGGCACATTTTCACGATCACTTGTGAAAATACTCGGTATCGGCTCCGATATTGTTATTGGTGTAAGGTTGCTGGTTCAACTAGACCCGGGCTTTTAGGACTATCTGGATGTATGGAGCATGCATCGGCAAGTCAATCCACCCACACGGAGATATCAAATCATACAATAAAGGAACGCCCTTGTCTCAGCCAATCATATTTAGGTAATATTCGTCACAATTATACATCGTGTGTAAATCATAACAATCTATCTTCTGCGTGCCCGACTAAGGCTGCATTCACACCTAGGCGACAAGATACGCCGCGTATGCGGCTTATCTTGCTGCCTGTAGATTATTTTTTTTTATTTTTTTTATTTAACATTGCGGTCTATGAGCGAACGCCAATGTCGCCTGAAAAAAAAGGGTCCGGGACTTTTTTTCAGGCGACAGGCGTGGAGATGTGAACAGTCTCCATAGACCGCAATGTTATTTCACATCTCGAGCGACAAGCGCGTCGGGCGTCCGGCGGTTTGTCGCTCAGATGTGAATGGAGCCTTAATCTTGTTTCTACTGCACCTTATCTATGTTAGGCTGCGTACACACGGCAGGGAACCTCGACGGGCAGAA
This sequence comes from Rana kukunoris, assembly GCA_029574335.1. Classification (NCBI taxonomy): domain Eukaryota; kingdom Metazoa; phylum Chordata; class Amphibia; order Anura; family Ranidae; genus Rana; species Rana kukunoris. The sequence continues at coordinate 21,223,009 of CM056049.1, read as the reverse complement.
CACATCGTTCCGCCCGTCGAGGTTCCCTGCCGACCGTCGAAATCGGCGACCCGCTCGTCGGGAATGGCAACCAGCCATTCTTCCAGGCGGGCCGTCGAGCAAATAGAGAGCGTGCTCTCTATTTCTGCTCGACGGGCTTCCCGACGGGAAGCTCGCCGAGAGTGTACACACGGCCGAGGTCCTCGCTGGAATGCAGCTTCCAGCGAGGTTCTCGCTGGTTTCCAGCGAGAACCTCGGTCGTGTTTACGCCGCCTTATTGTTCTGTGCCCAGTACATAATAACATTTGGCACGGTTGTTTATTAGCTTTTGTGTAACTAATCCTAGAAGCTCAAGGATACATCTTCATACAAGCATTAATCACTATGGGGGAACTCTAGCAAGCCTTATAATGCATTGATATTATGGGGGGACTCTAGCAAGCCTTACAATGCATTGATATTATGGGGGAACTCTAGCAAGCCTTACAATGCATTGATATTATGGGGGGACTCTAGTAAGCCTTACAATGCATTGATATTATGGGGGGACTCTAGTAAGCCTTACAATGCATTGATATTATGGAGGAACTCTAGCAAGCCTTACAATGCATTGATATTATGGAGGAACTCTAGCAAGCCTTATAATGCATTGATATTATGGGGGAACTCTAGCAAGCCTTACAATGCATTGATATTATGGGGGAACTCTAGCAAGCCTTACAATGCATTGATATTATGGGGGAACTCTAGCAAGCTTTACAATGCATTGATATTATGGGGGAACTCTAGCAAGCCTTATAATGTATTGATATTATGGAGGAACTCTAGCAAGCCTTATAATGCATTGATATTATGGGGGGACTCTAGCAAGCCTTATAATGCATTGATATTATGGGGAAACTCTAGCAAGCCTTATAATGCATTGATATTATGGGGGGACTCTAGCAAGCCTTATAATGCATTGATATTATGGAGGAACTCTAGCAAGCCTTATAATGCATTGATATTATGGGGGAACTCTAGCAAGCCTTATAATGCATTGATATTATGGAGGAACTCTAGCAAGCCTTATAATGCATTGATATTATGGAGGAACTCTAGCAAGCCTTATAATGCATTGATATTATGGGGGGACTCTAGCAAGCCTTATAATGCATTGATATTATGGGGGAACTCTACAAAGCCTTATAATGCATTGATATTATGGGTAAACTCTAGCAAGCCTTACAATGCATTGATATTATGGGGGAACTCTAGCAAGCCTTATAATGCATTGATATTATGGGGGAACTCTACAAAGCCTTATAATGCATTGATATTATGGAGGAACTCTAGCAAGCCTTATAATGCATTGATATTATGGAGGAACTCTAGCAAGCCTTATAATGCATTGATATTATGGAGGAACTCTAGCAAGCCTTATAATGCATTGATATTATGGGGGGACTCTAGCAAGCCTTACAATGTATTGATATTATGGGGAAACTCTAGCAAGACTTATAATGCATTGATATTATGGGGGAACTCTAGCAAGCCTTACAATGCATTGATATTATGGGGGAACTCTAGCAAGCCTTATAATGCATTGATATTATGGGGGGACTCTAGCAAGCCTTATAATGCATTGATATTATGGGGGGACTCTAGCAAACCTTATAACACATTGATATTATGGGGGAACTCTAGAAAACCTTATAATGTATTGATATTATGGGGGAACTCTAGAAAACCTTATAATGCATTGATATTATGGGGAAACTCTAGCAAGCCTTACAATGCATTGATATTATGGGGGAACTCTAGAAAACCTTATAATGCATTGATATTATGGGGGAACTCTAGAAAACCTTATAATGTATTGATATTATGGGGGAACTCTAGAAAACCTTACAATGCATTGAAATTATGGGGGAACTCTAGCAAGCCTTATAATGCATTGATATTATGGGGGGACTCTACAAAGCCTTATAATGCATTGATATTATGGGGGGACTCTAGCAAGCCTTATAATGCATTGATATTATGGGGGGACTCTAGCAAGCCTTATAATGCATTGATATTATGGGGGAACTCTAGCAAGCCTTACAATGTATTGATATTATGGAGGAACTCTAGCAAGCCTTACAATGTATTGATATTATGGGGGAACTCTAGCAAGCCTTGCAATGCATTGATATTATGGGGAAACTCTAGAAAACCTTATAATGCATTGATATTATGGGGGGGGGGGGAACTCTAGCAAGCCTTACAATGCATTGATATTATGGGGGAACTCTAGCAAGCCTTACAATGCATTGATATTATGGGCGAACTCTAGCCTTTCAATTGGTGCAACCCTAATATCTGTATCCTGTTATTTTTGACTGGAGTTCTGCTTTAACCAGAACTATTATTTCTCTATCTCTTGCACTTTAATCAGATCTCTTCTTTAAGCTACAGTACAGTTCACTTTTTTTTATTTTTTCATTCCGCAAGCGTTAAAAAGCATCAATTCCAAATTAAATAAATCTCATTAGGCAGTGACAATGAACATCCTTCTTATAATAAATGCACCATCAATTAATTTCTCCTTTGCATAATAAATTGACTATAAATTATAAAAGACAGGCCATAACTACGGATGACCTTTACGTCGGAGAGGTTTTGTCATGCGCATCATTGTTAATGCTGTAAAAAAAATGTCACAGAGCTTTAAAAAAAAAAAGGGGGGGGGGGATAGGTAGCGAGAGATAATTAACAGTTTTTTGAAGAAAGACATACAACATAAGTGAGCTTTTATTGGCTTGGGCTGGAGTATTCATATTAATCTGAAATAGAGTTAATTAGGGAAATTGGACAATTGGTTGCCGGTGCATGCTGTACAGTGAGATGTACAGACAACCACCTGGGTGAATTAAATGCTTCTTATTCCTACGACACGCTCACCCTTTCAGAGAAAATGAACTAACAACGCCTTCCCCACATCCCTGGACCCCGTTGCACTTAGCTCCATCAACATTGTCTTCTGCCGCCCATGCCAGCTATAGTAGCGGTACAGGCATTTAAAAAATGCAGTACACAGTGTGGGGGCTGTGTAGCCGGGCCCATCTTTAATAGTGTTTGGATCCTGGGCAAACATTTTCTTGGGGCCCTCTCGAATCCATTTATCAACTATTTCTGGGCAGTGCGGGCTCAAGGGGGGCTTTGGGCCCCACAACAAGGACTGGGCCCAGGGCTAGGGTGACCACGTGTCCTGGATTGCCCGGGACAGTCCCGCATTTTGCAGGTCTGTCCCGGGCACCTTTATTCCAGGACAATACAGTGTCCCAGAATGAAACTGACACAGCCACCCCCCAAGCCAAACTAATGACCCCAAAAAAGGCCGCCACATTACCACTTTACTCACTGACAGTACCTGTCCTGCCGGGAATGCCTGGAGGAGCACAGTCCTGCCCCCTGCTTGTGATTGGAGAAATCATAAATCCTGCCTTTTGTGTCCAATCACTGTGCTGTGATTCGTTACACCACAAGCTGATTTTTGGGAAGGGGGTGTCAGGGACAGGGAATGGTAGTTTGGAAATGTGGTCACCCGACCCAGGGCAGCTGACCCTTTTGCCCCTGCGTTAAAGATGGCCCTGTGTGCAGCATTAAGATGCTGGCAATAGTGAGCAGGCATTGGGCAGCACTGGCACGTGACCATGCTGACCAATCAGATGTGTCCTGGAAGAAGGAAGCCAGCAGATGAGTGTGGTTTTCAAATGCCTGGGCCGCTAGCTAAATGCAGCAGGAAAAACTGATGAGATTGGACTGGGGTTGGGAGAATGATGAGGAGAGGTGAGTCAAGTCCAGTCAAGTTCCTCCACCCCAAACTCACTCATCCATGTCTTTATGGACCTTGCTTTTTGCACTGGTCCAAATCATTTGGTGGACTGGGGATTATGGTGTGGGGTTGTTTTTCAGGGGGTGGGCTTGGCCCCTTAGTTCCAGTGAAGTGAACTCTTATACACACGGTCGTTTTTTGTCTTGTAAAAAAACGCATTTTTTTTCTCATGAAAAAAAAAAAACAACGTTTTTTCAAACTTAATTTTAAAAAAACGACGTTGCCTACACACCATCGCTCTTGCAAAGCGCGGTTCCGTACAACACGTACAATGACACTCTGTTCCATTCAAGCTTGCATCATAACTTGCTTCTGATTATGCGCAGTTGTTTTAAACGTCGTTTTAGCCCACACACAATAATTTTTTATGACACAAAAATCAACATTCTGAAAAACGCCATAAAAAATTTAAGCATGTTCGAATTTTTTTTGTCGTTTTTCAGAAGACATAAAACAACGTTTTGCCTACACGCAATCATTTGAAATGACGTTTTTTAAAACGTTGTTTTATTTCATCACAAAAAACGACCGTGTGTACGCGGCATAAAGGCGTATGTACGGCACTCGTCTCGCCCCCTCCATGTCCCCTCCAAGGCAGCCAGCATATATATCTTTTGTTAATATAGAATTTCAGGGATGGCCTGGGGTGGAGCCATACAGGGAGGAGAGATGATAAAAGGCAGCCAGATAGGAGAGTCAGGCCTCTAATAAACACATGAAGGAGAAGGTAATCTGCTAGACATTATTGCATATCCATGACACCAAGGACCCCCGACTGTGGAACGCCATACCAACTAATATACGAACGGAAGTGAATCACCAGGCCTTCTGGAAAAAACTCAAGACCCACCTATTCTGATGGCAAAATAGAAGGAACCGGATACCAAGCGCCTTGAGGAGATTCAGTTCGCATTTGTAGTGCTAGAAAAGTTATTCACTCACTCACTCAAAATCAATCCACAATAGCAGAAGTTGACCAAAGGGTAAAGAGCAAAAAAGAGCTGGAAAACCACCTGATTTTGGGAACGTTTTTTGTAAAAGTCCTGCCAAGTACACATACCAAGTTCACGGCCAACACCCTTCAAACAAAAATCCACGGAAAAGTTTGTTTGAAGTCCGAACGTGTGAATGGGCCTTTAGACACCTGAAGGTGGTAGCAATTTTCAGCACTAGAACCAACCAATGAAAAAAAAAAAAAATGAAATAGTGATGCCAATTTTATTTCATCGGAGTAATCCGGCAATAGCGGTACAAACCCCTAGCGCATAGTTTTGCAATCCTAGAAGTGCGCTACATCATTAAACATAGTCCGCGTACGCCATGCTAGAAGTTATTAGAACTCATCGCTTGCGTGAAAGAGAGAAATCTTGTGAAAGTGGAGGGAAGGAAAGACAGGGAAAGGCACACTTGCAACCTTGCGCAGGTAATAACGGCGCGGGACCCCAGGGAGTCTTTACCACACCGTGATGTCATTACTCTTCCTGATTAATAGGCAGCTGGATGCTACGTGCAGCCAACGGCCACAGAAGCCGGCAGCCGCCAAAGAAGAATGGCAGAGAGCTTGGTGTGAATACGTACGCGGTGAAAAACAAAAGGAAAATAAATGATTAAAATTTTAAAAAGGGGGGATCGTCAAGGATGATTTATCTGGGAGGCCCGCCAAATATATGCCCGCTAATACCGAATGAATCTTCTTCAACTTGAGGACATTAATAACGGGGCACTGTCAGATAATTGTAATTTATTCCTTTGCTAGGTGGGTTTGAAGCTGCCGAACAGATGTCTCCCATACAGGTGCCGATATCAAATGCATTCTAAAAGAGGGAAAAGGCTTTGTAGGATGATTAAACAACACGACTATTGTTCTCTTTAATGGATCATGAGTATCGGTGAAGTGCTCGGCAATTAAAGTGAAAGTCAAGCTTTGCTGAGGATACAGAACAATCCTTTTCTCCAGGACGGCTGTAGAGATTGGGCCAGATTCAGGTAGATGAGAGTATCTTTCCTCTGGAGTAACGCTTCTCATTTACGTTACTCTGAAGACCCTTTCGGCGCAAGTACTGTTATTCACATAGCAGTTGCGCGTAAACTTGCGCCAGAGTAACGATAATGCGCTGGCGTAACCCGACGCAAGGGGAAGTGGGTGTGATCATATGTAAATGATGGGCGGAGCCCAGCGCAGAGGCTTACGTTCAGCGCATCATCCACGGAGCATGCGCAGTGAGTGCGGCTCCACTCGCCCCCCTTGTGTGCATGCTCACAACTTCCGTCGGCACCACTTCACGGGAAACGTCAGCGCAATGCCTTCCGTTGGGCGTTTAAATGCGCCCGTAGAAGCGCCATTCCGGCACTAAAGTATATCCTGCTCCACCTCCCCGCAGTGATGTTACTTTTGTTCTGAGATGGCTGCTCCCGTTCCCCGCAAACACACAGGAGAAAGCTGAACTCTAAAGGCCAGGAGCTGTCAGCCGTCATCTCGGCTATGGAGACCTATGATGTCTTCCTCCATGGCTGTAAAATTTGACAGACAAGCATGGACAGAGGTGTTGTCCTGCAAGTGGGGGTGCTCAGCTAGCTCTTATCGTCGGTAACGCTGCTGTAGCTGCTCTCCTGCTGACCTGTGGCCATCTGGAGTAAAGATAAAGCAGCCTTTTGTAGAAATAACTTTGCGCCGGACGGACGAGATACGCGCGGCGCATGTAGCCAGCGTATGGTGCTAATCCGTTCATGAATTGGGAAAAATCCCTCATTTGCATATTTGCAGGGGAAATCAATAGGCGCGACTGATGCCGGTCGCAAATGACCCGTTATTGGGCGCATCTAGTTTGGTGGGTACGGGCACATAGAAACGACGGCGCATCATCACAGTTACGCGGCGCATATCGAAATACTCCAGCGCAAGTGTTCCTGAATCTGGCCCATTGGCGAGAGCTTTAGAAAACTTTCTCAAGCCCCGTACACACGATCGGACCTTTGTCCGACCAAACTCACATCGGAATTCCATCGGAGTAAAAGAGAACATGTTCTCTATCTAAACTCCAAAGGAATTCATCGGAATTACTCCGATGGGGCATTCACACGGTCGGAATTTCCGTCTGACTTTTTCCATCAGAAATTTCCGATTGTGTGTACGGTGCTTTACAGATCTTTATCTGGAGAGTCGAAAGTAGACTTTGCTAGAGCACAGGTGAGGATCAAAGGAGAAGACCAGTTGCGCTCCAAGTTGTCCTTTAAAGCCTCATACACAAGATCCAACTTTATGGCCATAATTGACCGATGTGCCGGATAATCCGACCGCGTGTATGCTCCATCAGACAATTGTTGGCTGAATTAACCACTTCCCATCCCGCCTAATATCAAATGACTTCCACCCAGGTGGTTCTGCCATCCTGGGTGGACGTCATATGAAGTCCTCAGGCCTCCCGGCCGCTAGGGGGCGCGCCTGCATCGTGCGCTCTTGTCTGCTGTGTCACTCGGTTGCCGATGCGCATGCTTGGTGGCCGCGATGTCCGCCGGGTTCCCGTGATCGCCAGTTACAGAGACAGGGACGTGGATCTTTGTGTGTAAACACAGAGATCCACGTCCTGTCAGGGAAAGGAGACCGATGGCAGAGGCGGCTCTAGGCTTTGTGAGGCCTTGGGCAAATCTGAGACACGAGGCCCCGCTCACATCCATAATGGGGAAAAGAATTCAAGCGAAAAAAATTAACTGTATAAATTGCATATATTAAGAGTTTTAAATTCTATGAACTATGAGTTCACAGTTTATAGAATTCTTAAGGCAAATTAGGTGGCCGCGAGGCCCCTGTGGGGGTGAGCCCTAAGGCGACCGCCTAATTTGCCTAATTAGAGAGCCACCTCTGACTGACGGTGTATGCCTTGTACATAGGGACATCGATCGGTCACCTCCCCCAGTCAGTCCCCTTCCCCCACTGTTAGAATCACTCCCTAGGGAACCCATTTAACCCCTTGATCGCCACCTAGTGTTAACCCCTTCCTGCCAGTCACATTTATACAGTTATCAGTGCATATTTATAGCACTGTTTGCTGCATAAATGTGAATGGTCCCAAAAATGTGTCAAAAGTGTCCGAACTGTCCGCCGCAAAGCAATAGGGCAAAGAAAACTAGTTCTCAAACTAGGCTGCACTCAGGGGCTGAAGTCATGCCTTAAATCGCAATAAGCGTATATTAAGTAGGGACACCTACTAGAAAACGTATGTAGGCATAATGCACGCCCCCTGCCACGCCCATTAAAGGAGAATTCCCACAAAAAAGCTTAATTAAATCCACAAGTGCTTTTTTTTTTTTTTTTACCACTACTATATTGACTTTTAAAATTTACAAATGCAGAAATTTAGAATTTGGATGAAAGATTTAGCACTGGGAAACACTTTTTGAAAGATAAAAAGTGCAAAGTGAAACTTTAAAGATCAGACCGAAATGAGGGACAAATGAGGAGGAATGAGGGACAGTCCCTCGAAATCAGGGACAGTTGTTAGGAGCTATGCCGATGACAGGGAGCAGTAGATCAGTGTCCTGTCACTAGGCATAACAGGGAGATGCCTTGTTTACATAGGCATCTCCCCGTTCTGCTGCTCTGTGACACGATTGCGGCACACCGGTGGACATCGAGTATGCGGGCGAGGTCACGGAGCTTGCGACGGGCATGGGCGTGCCCGCTAGATGGCAGTTTTAAAGCAACGTACAGGTTCGTTTCTTTGCCTGCTCGTGCCATTCTGCCAACGTAAATATACATTAGGCAGTGGGCGAGTGGTTAACTCACTGGCTGGAGTTCACTTGTTGCTTGGAGTTGCCCTTTAAATTCACAACAGTTATCTATCAGTTCTCTCCCACGCAGATTATCTCGTACTTTATCAACGTGAATTAGAAAGTGAAAATTGTCCCCCTGGTAACATGGCAAAGGAAGGGTTACCCTTTAAAGCCACAGTGTCACCTTTGTGTTCCATGATGGATGGCAGCCACTGCACTGGGTGGGAGTGAATGAATATTTCTTTGCAATAATGACCACCAGATGGTAGCGAGTCGTCGATGCAAATTAAAAAATGCATGAAAAATGCCAGGCAAAACAGAGGAAGACAAAACCTGGAGCGCATTCCATCTATAAATCTTTTTCCTTGACTACAACACCGCCACTTGTAATGGGAATTAAATTATTAACAGACACTGCAAGGGGAATACAAATGCTAAGAAGTACGGCGCCTTCCCCAGAGAGAGCCCACGTCGGAGAAAGTTGCCTTGCGCCTGACATAGCTCCCAACTGTCCCTGATTTGGAGGGACTGACCGTGATTTGGAGCAATGTCCCTCTGTCCCTATTTACTCCTCATTTGTCCCTCATTTTGGTCTGATCTATATAGTCGTTTATAAAATGCACTTGTTATCTATAAAAAAGTGACTCCCAGCGCTAAACCTTTCATCTGATTTCTAAATTGCTGCATTTGGAAATTCCAAAAGCCAATATAAAGGAATAGTAGTGATAAAAATAGCCCTTGTGGGTTAAACTAATCTTGTTTTTTTGTACAATTCTCCTTTAAGAGGGCGTGGCAAGGGGTGTGTCCCATGCCTGCATACTTTTGCTGATAGGTGTCCCTCACTCCTATCTCAAAAAGTTGGGAGGTATGGCCTGAAATTTGGCTTCAGGAGCAAAAAAAAAAGGTGTGCCTACCCTTGGACATGGCTCCACCCATGATCTATAACTCAGACCTGTTCACAAATGCTAATGTAACAGTAAAGCCTCATACATACGCTCGGTTTTCTCAGCAAGAAACAGCAAGGAAACTGCTGGCAGAGCTTTCTTGCCGAGTATACCGAGCGTGTGTACGAGACTAAGGCCCCGTACACGCGACCGAGAACCTCGGCAGAATCCAGTGAGAAGCTCGCTGGGATCCTCATTCTGCCGAGAAGCTCGATCGTGTGTACGTTTTCGCCGAGAAAACTGTCGACAGCCTGGTCGACGAACTCGACGGCCGGCCGAGAACCTCGTCGGGCGGAACGATGAGTTTAGCCCGACGAGGTTCTCGTACGTGTGTACGCGGCCTAAGGCGGCATACACACGACCGAGCTTCTCGCTAGAAACCAGCGAGAACCTCGCTGGGAGCTGCATTCCAGCGAGAACCTCGGCCGTGTGTACGCTCCTGGCTCGCCCCGCCCGTCGGGAATCCCGTCGAGCGAATAGAGAGCACGCTCTCTATTCGCTCGACGGCCCGCCTGGATGAATAGCTGGTTGCCATTCCCGACGGGCGGGTCGCCGATTTCGACAGCCGGCCGAGAGCCTCGACGGGCGGAACGATGTGTTCCGCCCCGTCGAGGTTCTCGTACGTGTGTACGCCGCCTTAGAGGTTTCTCATCAAGAAAACTGCCCAGAATCTTGAGGAGAAAAATAGAGATCCTGTTCATTATTTTCTCGTTGGAATTCTCAGCAGTGTTTTCCTGCTGAGAAACCCGAGCATCTGTATACTTACCTGCTCGAATGACTTCGACACATGCGCGGTAGCTTCCAAGGCATAGGTAGGGTGAAGCAAGATGGCGGCGACGGCATCGAATGTGACGAGCGCATTTGTGGCATTCAAAAGAACGGCAGTTCTTTTGAATGACCTGTGTGTACACTTGGCCGGCAAGAGATTCTTGCCAAGAATCTCGTCAGGAAAAACAACGTTTTTCTTCTGACGAGATTCCGACAAGATTCTGGGCTGTGTGTACAGGGCTTAATGCTGAAATACCTGGAGAAAGTGCTGCTCAGGACTCCCCGCAGTGCTGCTTCCTTTTCTATTAGTCTAGGCCAGCGTTTCTCAACTCCAGTCCTCAAGGAGTCCCAACAGGTCATGTTTTCAGGCATTCCATTATTTTGCACAGGTGATTTGATCAGTTTCACTGCCTTAATGAGGAAGTAAACCCCTCTGGAACTCCCTGCCCCGGTATGTGCAATCAGCCCCTACCATGTCCACCTTCAGGAGATCCTCCCACACCCAGGGCAGGACTTAGGGTGGTGGGGGCCCCTGGGCTTAATAATCGAAGGGGCCCCCTGGAGCAGAGAAGCGGGGGGTAGTTTGTTACCGCCGACCGATCATAGTTGTTGAGAGGGGGAGTGGGGGGGGCAGAATCTGCCGACCGACCTATAGAAGTTGTTGAAGGGGGGGCAGTGCGCCGACCGATCATACTTGTTGTTGAGTGGGCAGCCACTGGACGGACTTCTTACCTCTTCCCGGGGCTGCCTTCAGTAATTTTGGGGACCCTTACACAGCTGCAGGTGCCGAGGATTATATCCGCCAAGGTTGTTAAGCGGGAGGGGGGATTGCCGCGATTGCGCCGAAATTTGAAATTTGCGAGAGGGTGTTAACTAATAAGGTATAGAGGGCCTCAGTTGCAGCCCTTGATATCACCAAAAGGTGACACATAATGGGCAATATAGATAATGCTAAATCCCCCCCGCCCTATGAAGGGGAGCACTCTGTTTAGTAGACCATCTCCCTCCACTTGCCGTTGGGTCTTTTCAATAGAAAAAAATATACAGGTATATAAAAAAGTTTTGTTTTTAACTTTAAGGGCTCTTGGTTTCTTTCGGTGAACCTCCTCAATGGCTTTTAAGTCCCCAAAAAAGCCAATAAGCAATTATTTTAAATGTGCCAAATTATGAAGTTGGTCATTAGGTGGGGTGAAGGGTTCAATGAATGATGTGCTACTCGGGAAAAGGAGTCATACTATGTCCCCAGAGTGGTGACCACCCTGGAAGGAAGGTTGATTGCATTCATTTCCATGGGCCCCTAGAAGCTACATGCATCAGAAAAGAATATGTGTTCTATTAAAATAATGAGAAGATCACGGGTTTTCTTTAAAGCACGTCAACCGGAGTCTGAAGGATCAGGCTGCCAGTTTTTTAGTCTCTGCATGTCCTCTTGATTGACGGGGAGGGCTCTCTGGCTGTTCAGAAAATAAAATAAAGGTCTTTGGAGATCTTGGAAAACTTAATAGGACTTTAAAAACAACGGGGGCCTGGAGGATGCCAGATGGTTTCCTCCAGCCTGGGGACTAAGTAAACAGTGATTGCGCAGGCAGCCATGTTGCCTAGAGGATGGAGCCTCAAAAGAGGTCTTTGCGCAGTACCGTGTCCAAAACCATTAGGGCACCCGTTGGGTACAGAAGCCGCTGTTACAGTCTAGCCGAAATAGAGAGTACACACAATCCTGTTGTGAGTTAAAGGGCACTAAACATAAATTACACACTGGTTTATGTAAAGAGGATTTAGCAGCAGTTATGGATGACTATGGAGGAGCTTTAGAAGGTTATTAAACACAAGATGTATAAAATGAAGGTGGCCTGGCATAGAGAGAGCTTCCAAACAAATCTCAGGAGTCCTATACTTCGACAACTGTCATCAAGTGTCCAACCAGTTAAAAACGTCCTACTTTTTCCCATCGTTTCAATTAACTTCTATACAGATAGTAAAGTTTTATCAAGGAAGACATTCCTTGATCCCTTTAAACTTTGTATATTAGGTATAGCGCCACCTTACTTTCAGTTAGGGCACTACGCTAAAGTTAGTGGGTGAATGGGAGAGTTATTTTGCTCCCATTCATAATTTGTCAAATTGTAGGCCACCCCTGGGCGACAGTTGGCGCTAGAGGGGTTCTGACAGAGACGCTTTTCCCCAGCAGCCAATTAGAGGAGTTTTTCCCTCGCTGGGCATGCTGGGGAGGGGTATATATGTGGCAGCCGCCGCGTGTTCTGGGTTCGGCTTTTCTTCTCTGCGCGGGGTCCACGTTCCAGGTGCACGTCCGCATGGCCCACCTGGCCGGTGCTGCCTGCTCCATGGAGACCCATCCAAATGTTGATAGGGCCCCAGTGACTTACTGGGTCCCAAACCTTACTGAGAAGACCCCAGGCTGTGTGCCGTTCGGTGGGGGGATCGGCTTGAGGAGAACACGGAGGCAGGTCATCCAAAAGGGCTTGAACGAACCATCGGGGATCTGGTCACCGGGATTGACAGGTACGTGTCAGCTGTCAACCGGTAATCCCTTTCATTGCATTTACTGGGAGGATTCGCTCAATCCGAATTGTTCTCTTGAGTACTGAAGTACTAGGCCTGTGGCAGAGGCCCGAGCCAGGTCTGTAATAGAGACCTGTTCCTCCCAGCAACTTAAAAGTGACATTCCAGCTGCCAGGCTTATAACGAACTGTATCTACTACTACTGAGAGCAGGACTGCTCTGTTTCTTATCCAGGCCTGATACCGCACTGTTCTCTATCGCTTCATCAACCTGTCCTATCCCCTTTTGATGTTGGCCGTTGTTGGGCCCTGGAATAAAGCATTTGAAAACCCATTTGGTGACTGGACATTCGCTCACTGCTACTACTTACTGCTACTACCCCTAGACACATTACAAGGTAACTTAATACGCCGATCCCAAACAACAACCAGCGGCTCCTTCGGGGGTAAGCGCTACATAGGGTTGTCCCGATTCCACTTTTTTAAGACAGAGTACAAGTACTGATACAGGTTCTCTATTTTCCCATTGGGATTCCCGGCCAAAAGCTCTCCCCGCAGTTTTCCTGGCAGGAAAACCGGCCGTGTGTACAGGGCATCAGTGGCAAGAATAGTGCCCTGTTGTTGGTATCAGTAGGAAGAATTATTATTGCTGTCTATTGGAGGAATAGTGCCCCACCACTGGTGTCAGCTGGAGGAATAGTGGCCCAATCAATAGTTTCAGTGGGTGGAATAGTGCCTCAATGGCCAGATAAAGGCAAGCCAAGGGCCACATCTGGCCCCTGGGCTGCAGTTTGGAGTCCACTGGGCTAGACTATGTTAAATGAAGCGGGTTCTATCTGACTTGCTACAGCTTATAATACACAATGTGAGAAGCTCTCAGAATAAACCATTTCAGTCCAGGAGAAGAGCCCATACAACGGTGCAAGGCCGAAGGGAAGGCTGGAGTTCAGCTTTCATGCCTCCTTTTTCTTTTTTTCTACCTGTGAAGCCTGAAAAGCTGAATATAAATAAGGTCTAACGCACTAGAACATTTTAAACCAAGATTTTTGTTTTCTCAGGTTATTGCAGGTGATAACTTCAGGTCCTCCGGGAATTGTGACAGCTCTCATACCCAAAGACACCCATGCACTTTGGCCCCTATTTTTCAACGCCAAGCCGCTTAAAACCGGCTTCATGCTGCCAGCTTTCCGCTAGCCCTTAAGTACCTCGCCGCTCCGAGCCCTGTCATTTTCACGGTGGGTCACCGAAATCTTTCTTCCAAAGCAATTTACATTGAAGGGGAGTTTAAGGTACCACGTCTGGGATTAATTCCTAAAAAATATAACGTGGGCATTTTATCCACGTGTGACCGGCCGGGTCTGGAGGCGCAGCGTGATTTTATAAATGAAAATTATGGATTTGCCGTCTTTGATGTGACAAATGATACATTTGAACAAATAATATGTTTCCGAAAAGGGAACATGTACTGTATGTGCAGAAGAAAATACATAATTCCCGGCTAAAGAACAAGTAAAATCAATCAGCCCATTGCCAATGCTGTCCAGGGAACGTTGCTGGGTTAGATGGATGCTTAGGTTTACCTTAATTGAACTCCAGGATCAGCACATATTGTCTAAATACATTGATTATGTGTTATCTTCCCTAAATCTTGGTGTGCTCTGTGTATTTCTTCCAAATCCAGTGGAAAACTTAAATCGTCATTGTGATATTGTTCCTTTTTCATCCAAACAACGGGCTGGGGGAACCAATACAGTTTCTAGATCACCACATTGGCTGAATAGAATTACTTATCCTTTGGCAGGTAAAATGGTTCACCACTGCCTTTCAATCCTATATCTAGTTATTTGCAGGGTGTTCAGGCTTAATCTGACTTTTTAATTATTGCACCCTTCTCTCCGCAGTGCTGTGCTTCATTCACATCCTCCCCTTTGATGGGCCCATAAGTGTGGCTGTAGTTGGCTTAGAGAAAGAGGGATGATGGACCACTCTACAGAAGTCAGAGCTTGTGCGTTCCAAAGAAAAAGGCAGTGGGTCTTCAAACCTCAGAGTGTGGGTTCCTTGCTCCCTGGTTGGGCCAAGGGACCTAGCAAAGCAGATTGTACCATGGTTGAGTGTGAGTTCTTCACTCCCTGGCTGTGCCAAAGGACCCAGCTAAGCAGAATATATAGTGGATTACCAAACCTTGGGATGTGGGTTGCTCACGCCCTGACTTGTTTAAAAGACCCAGCAAAGCAGGTTGTGTAGTGGCCACCAAGCCTCAGAGTGTTGGTTCTTCACTCCCTGGCTGAATCAAAGGACCCAACAAAACCGATTGCCACTAAAACTTGGAGTATAAATCTCAGCCTCCTTGACTGGGCCAAATGACCCAGCAAAGCAGGTTGTGCAGTGGGCCACCAAACCTTGGAGTGTGGGTTCCTCACTCCCTGGCTGGGCTAAAGGACCCAGCACAGCAGATGGTGTAGTGGACCACTAGACCTTGGAGCATGGGATCCTCACTCACTAGCTAAGCCAAAGGACCCAGCAAAGCAGATTGTGCAGTGGGCCACCAAACCTTGGAGCATAGGTTGTTCACTCCCTGACTGGATCAGAAGACATAGCAAAACAGATTGCACAGAGAGCCACCAAGCCTCAGCGTATTGGTTCTTCGCTCTTTGCCTATGCCAAAGAACCAAGCAAAGCAGATTGTGCATTGGGCTACCAAACCTTGGAGTGTGGGTTGCTCACACCCTGACTGGACAAAAAGACCCAGCAAAGCAGATTGTATAGTGGGCAACAAAACCTCAAATTGTTGGTTCTTTACTCCCTGGCTTGACTAAAGAACCCAGCAAAACAGATTGCACAGTGGTCCACTAAAACTTGGAGCATAGGTTTCGGCCTCCTTGACTGGGCCAAATGACCCAGCAAAGTAGGTTGTGCATTGGGCCACCAAACCTTGGAGTGTGGGTTTCTTGCTCCCTGACTGGGCCAAAGGATCTAGCAACTAAGATTGTGCAGTGGGCCACTAAACCTTGGAAAGTGGATTCCTCACTCCCTGGCTGGGCTAAAGGACCCAGCACAGCAGATGGTGTAGTGGACCACTAGACCTTGGAGCATGGGATCCTCACTCCCTAGCTAGGCCAAAGGATCCAGCAAAGGCTACCAAACCTTGGAGTGTAGGTTCTTTTCTCCCTGGCTGGATCAAGGGACCTATCAAAGTATACTGTGCAACGGTGGATTGTGGGTTCCTAACTACATGGCTGGGCCAAAGGGCCCAGCAAAGAAGATTGTGCAGTGGGCCACCAAACCTTGGAATGTGAGTTCCTTGCTCCCTGGCGGGGCCAAAGGATCTAACAACTAAGATTGTACAATGGGACACCAAACCTTGTTGGTGGAGTGTTGGTTCCTCACTCCCTGGCTGGGCTAAATGACCCAGCAAAGCAAATTGTCCAGTGGGACACCAAACATTGAAGCATGGGATCCTCACTCCCTGGCTATGCCAAAGGACCCAGAAAAGGCTACCAAACCTTGGAGTGTGGGTTCCTTTCTCCCTGGCTGGGTCAAGGGACCTATCAAAGTAGATTGTGCCATGGCTGGGTGTGGGTTCCTAACTACCCGGCTGGGTCACCAAACCTTGGAGCATAGGTTGTTAACTCACTGCCTGGATCAAAGACATGGCAAAGCAGATTGCACAGAGAGCCACTAAGCCTTGGAGTATTGCTACTTGCCTAGGCCAAAGAACCCAGCAAAGCAGATTGTGCATTGGGCCACCAAACCTTGGAGTGTGGGTTCCTAGCTCCCTGGCTGGGTGACATTGAGTGCCCTTTTAGGTTCCACAGGGGATTGTGGGAGCTGGAAAACCAGGAGTAGATAGAAGATTCCAAAAGGTGATTCCAAATTAGTTTGCATGCACTGACTGTGTAAGGAAGCAACAAAAAAGATGAATATCTAATTTTATCACAAGGGGTATCATCTAGATATCAGTCTGATCTGTTCAGGAAAACAGTCCTTCATGAGTCGACCGCTCAACAAATGGGAAAGCAAGAACCCAGCCTGTGAAGCCAGGGAGAGGAGTTCATAGCCCGAAGCAGGGAATATAATCCCATTCATAACGCCATTACCGTCATAAACAAACACACATTCTCTGTCTTAATGAGCGGCACTTAAACGCTGCTGGAAAATGAAACTGCCATTAACGGCGGGCTAAGTAGCACTTACCTATATATTCGGCTACCTATTAGCCTTGAAATATAAGGTGAGGAAATGAACATTAAATATGGTTTATTGCATTATGCAAATAAGATGTTTGGATGCATGACTGAAGAGCCGCATAAATACGGCTTGTTAATAGAAATATGACAAGAAGGATCAGACTTTATTTAACCATTAGCTGGGTGATCTTAGAGGCGCCACAGAGTATTTTCAATGAGATCCTTAAAGTGTTCACAACATGTATGTTATAGGACTAGAAGTATGTAGACCACCCTCCAAATGACTGATTTCAGGTGTTTCCAATGGAGGGTACTGTTACTGCCATATAAAGATCATCTATATCTACTTCCAAACCTTGGTTGAGGAATGCCCTTTTCTGTTCCAACATAATTGTGCCCCCTACAGTGGAACCTCAGATTGTGAGTAACGCGGTTAACAAGCTTTTTGCAATACGAGCACTGTATTTAATAAATATCCTAACATGGTTTGCGAGAGTTGTCTCGCAATATAAGCAGGATTCAGGCCAAAGCAGTGTGCAGTACCACATTTGGCCTGAGGTGGGTGGGGGGCGCCAAAGCCGATCTGCACCGTTCAGTAATGATCAGAAAGACACGGAAATACTTAGTTCCCGAGCCTTTCTGAGGTTTGCCGAGGTAAACCAAGGTGTCCTCGGGCCTTTCCGGGTGTTTCTGAGTCTCTCCGGCGCCCCCCATCTCTGGCTGAATGCGGTATTGCACGCCATTGAAGTCAATGCGGTACAAATTATTTTCATTTCCATTGACTTCAATGGGGAAACTCGCTTTGATATGCAAGTACTTTGGATTACGAGCATTCTCCTGGAATGAATTATGCTCGTAATCTGAGGTTCCACTGTATACACAAAGCTAGCTTCATAAAGACATGGTTTGATGAGTCTGTGTTGGAGTTTGCAATGGCCTGCACAAAGTCCCAACCTCAGTCTTACAGAACACAATCGGGAAGATTTGGAAAGAGTCAGGTCACCTTGCCCAACATCAATACCTGACCTCACATATGTTCTTTTGCCAGGTGTGTCCAGCGTAGGGTGCTCTTACAACTACAATGTATGTTTAGACAATTGGGTGCTTCCTACTTTGAGGCAACACTTTGGGGAAAGTTCTATTCTGATCCCCCTCCTCCTTTAATTTTGGCACATTTTTTAGGGGGGGAGCAGGTACGTGATTTTTGACAGGTACCCATTCCCCCACTTCTGGTCAAATTGCGACCTGAGAAGAAGTTTGGCCTTCCCTTCTTCTCCCGCAACCTTCTGGGACACATCAAAGGTCCCAGAGGACTGCAGGACCAATCACAGAGCGCAATGTGGCTTGCTGGACTGACTTCTTTCTTTAGAGACAATGCCGTTACCTGCACCAAAAGCCGATTGGAAAATTGGCATGGGTGAGGATGGTGCTGGATCCAGGGGCAGGTAATGCCTCGTATTCACGTCCGGACTTTCCGAGAAAAAAAATTAGACAGGCTTTTTTTCTCATTAAGTGCGGCCGTGTGAAGCCTCCTTTGGAATTTTTCCTTGGATCAACTGTGTTTATAGAATTGAGTATATGGGATTGTACGATTTTTTTTATTTTTATGGTTGAACTGGATGGACTTGTGTCTTTTTTCAACCTGACTAACTATGTAACTATGTTTTCTGAGGTCAGCCGAAGTGTCCTCTGGCCTTTCAGGCTGTTTCTGAGGCTCGCCGGCACCCCCCCACCTCTGGCCCAATGCGGTATTGCATGCCATTGAAGTCAATGCGGAACTAATTATTTTAGTTTCCAATGACTTCAGAGGGGAAACTTGCTTTGATATGCGAGCAAGAACTTGCTTTGATGGGCACAGTAGTGGACGAGAATTCTCCTGGAATGGATTATGGACGTAATCCAAGGTTCCACCTTATGTAGAATTTTCTTTCTTTCTTATTTTGGAGTTTCAAATTCTCTAAGTTCCAAAATTACGAGTTTTCTAATTTCCGAAATTTCGAATTTTCTAATTTCCGAAATTAAGAATTTTCAATTTTACGAATTTACGAATCTTTAAATCTTACGAATTTACGAATCTTTAAATCTTACAAATTTACAAATCTTTAAACTTACGAATTGCGATAACGAATAACCTGAAAACACAAAAAACGAATGGAACGAAGACGAAAATGAATGCATTTTTCGACAGTGCACATGTCTAACTCAGACTTTACCTGTTTCTCCAGCAAAAGTTGCCCGATTACCACTAAGAACTGTACCTGTTTCTCCAGCGAAAGTTGCCCGATTACCGCTAAGAACAGAGGCCCACTTTAAACTTATCTTGAAGATCTTGGGCCAGATCCACAAAGATGGGACGCCCGCGCGGTGTATCCCATTTACACTACGCCGCTGTTAGCCACATCGGCGTATTACAAATCCTCAATGAAATTCTGCTGTAGCTTAAGGTGGCGTAGCGTAAATGGACCGGCGTACGCGGGTGTAATTCAAATTAACTGGTGGGGGGCGTGGTTTAGTATAATTATGAATGACCCGACGCAAACAGCGCTTTTTTTACACTGCGCATGCGCCGGCCGTGGATGTACCCTAGTGCGCATGCGTGAAATCACGTAAACAGTCAATGAAAACGACGTGTATGTAATATACGCAATTCCCTATTCGCGAACGAGTTACGCAAACGACGAATACGACGCGGTCCCGACGTCCATACTTAACATTGGCTGCGCCTCACTATAGCAGCTTTATCTTTACGCCGTACAGACGCTTACGCAAATGACGTAAACACACTGCGCCGGGTGTACGTAGGTTCGTGGATCACCGTATCTACCTCATTTGCATATTTAACACGGACGCGTCCCTAGCGTCCAGCGTAAATATGCATCTAAGATACGACAGTGTAAGAAACGTACGCAAGTCGTATCTTAGCGTAAATCCGGCGTATCTTGTTTTCTGGATAGAAAACAATGACACGCCGACGGGAAATTCGAATTACGCCGGTGTATCTATAGATACACCGGCGTAATTCCTTTGTGGATCTGGCCCCTTGCGTTTTTTCCATGACACTATTTACGAGACCTTTCTGCATCAATACAAAGCACAATCCTGACTCCCATTCCGAATGCCAACACAATTGTCTGTACAGAGACAGCCCACAGATTGAAATGACAATGCTGTCCATATTGTAGGAATGTAAAGCTGTGAACGTTGCTCTATTTGCCTTCAACCTCCATCATGCCACCATTCCAAAAAAATTATCTGATGCGCCTTTTCATTGGATTCTTTTTCTACACTTCAAACTGGATCAATATTGCGAGAGAGTTAAAGGGCAGCTTCACTTTTAAATACAACCGAAGGACAGGGCATAATGACACTTAACTCTGGGTTAATAACTATTTGACCCGCGCTTTAAAATTTCTTGTGTATGTCACATTCGTGACTAGCAAACCTTCTTTCATCTTTTCCGGCAGCCCGAAATGTACAGGCTGTACACGGGTCTCAACAGATTATTAAATGTAACAAGTGGGCGCCGACACACTGTCCAAGGCCAAAAGAGCATTTTGTTGCGTCTTGTGTGCTTTGCACAAAAAGTAAAAAAATTAACTATCCAAAGCATTCATGTATTTACTACAGCTTTGGGCATAGTGCTAGGTGTATCATAGATGCCAACTGTCTTAGGTTCCCTATAGCTTCCAACTGTCCCTGATTTCGAGGGGCTGTCCCTGATTTGGAACAATGTCCCTCTTCCCTCCTTATTTTTCCTCGCATTTTGGTCTGATCTATATTAGACATGTGCACACTAAAATATTTTGTTTCGGAATTAGGTTTTCGTCCGAAAAATACATTTATTTAGTTAGCCCCGAAATTCGTTTTTATTTATTTTGTTTCGTTAACCACTTAAGCCCCGGACCAATATGCTGCTAAATGCCCAGAGGCGTTTTTACAATTCGGCACTGCGTCGCTTTAACAGACAATTGCGCAGTAGTGCGACGTGGCTCCCAAACAAAATTTGCGTCCTTTTCTTCCCACAAATAGAGATTTCTTTTGATGGTATTTGATTGCCTCTGCGATTTTTATTTTTTGCGCTATAAACAAAAATAGAATGACATAACATTATTTTTTACTTTTTATTATAAGAAAAATTGAATAAACTAAATTTTAGTCAAACATTTAGGCCAAAATGTATTCAGCCACATGTCTTTAGTAAAAAAAAATTGCAATAACAAAAAAAAATTTGCTACCTAGTGGCAACAGCGACACTACTACAGCGATCAGAAAAGTAATCGCTTAGTGACGCTGGCAATAGGGGGTGAAAGGGTTAACTAGGGCGGTGATCAAGGGGTTAAAAACGTTATTAGGGGGGTATGGGGGCTACCCTGGACCTAACACTAACTGCCTGTCACAGTAACTGTCACACTGACACTAAATGCAGTGATCAGTAAATATATGATCACTGCAATGACAGTGTGACAGGGGAGGGGTGATCGCAAGGGGTTAAATGTGCTTATGTGTGTGGTGTCAGTGTAGTGTTGGTGCGACTTACTTGTGATGTCTTCTCTCCTCTCAGGGGATTGAAAATACCGCCGAGATGAGAGGTGACATCACTTCCTGTGCCTGTGTTTACATTATACAGGCATAGGAAGTGCAGAGCAGGGAGGGAGCGGATTGGCTGGAAGCGATCCGGAGGGGGCAGACAAAAACGAACAGCCGCCCCCTTATCCCGAATCGCTCCTGCAGCCACTGGGACCTCCGCAAGTACCGGGGGGGGGGGGGGCAATCGGACCCCCGACCCACGTCTAGGCAGGGACGTACAGGTACGCCAATGTGCCTGTCCGTGCCATTCTGCCGACGTAAATGCACATGCGGTGAGCCTTTAGCAGTTCAAAAATGCATTTGTCCGAAAATCCGAATGAATTAAGGTCGAATTTGTCATTGAAGGCATCTAGTGTCCGTCGAAGCAGCTAAACTGTACAACGCCGCAATCGTACATTTCCGATCGAATGTTCCACCTACAAGCTATAGTAGAATTCTAATGTTGTATGACACTAGTAATAATTATATTTATAAATTAGTATTACTAGTCAACCAACATTAGAATTCTTCTATAGCCTATGGGCGGAGCGTTTGACCAGAATTGTATGATTGCGGCGTCGTACAGTTTAGCTGCTTTAAGCCTTCAATGACAGATTCAACATTTGTATGTTCTTCGCTGCTTCATCGAATCTTCGTCGTTCATGACGAATGGTCTACCCCATCACTGTCTCTATAATGTCGAATCTTTTCTCTCGATGTAGAATAATCTTGGACTAATAGAGTTACAGTAGGTTAGGCACATTCGATTACAGATTCGATAGACACAAATCGCTATTGTCAGCATCATGTCGAATCTTCTATCTATATCGAACTGTTGAAGCAAAGAAAGCGAAAAGAAAGCATTTTTTATGTCGGATCTTTCGGATTTCGGATTCTGCTCGTTCATTTTAGTTTGTTAAAACGATAATGAAATTCGGACGAAAACAAATTCACATGTCTAATCTATATAGATGTATATACAATTCACTTGATATCTATCAAAACATGTTTTCCAGTGGTAAACCTTTCATCTGATTTCTAAATTGCTTCATTTGTAAATGCCAAAATTCAATATAAAGTAATGGTAGTGGTAAAAAAAAGTACTTGTGGTTAACCAATCTTGTATTTTTTGTACAATTCTCCTTTAAGGGGGCGTGGCAGGGGTGTGTCCTATGCCTGCATACTTTTGCTGATAGGTGTCCCTCATTCCAAGTTGGGATGTATGCAGTCCTTCATCTTGGACCTAAGTACCAATGGTGATGAATTCTCGGAATAGATATCCTGTTCTAACTGTATGTCATTAAGATGGAAACAGGAAATATGCATTATCAGGGTGGAAACCGATGTCTTGCTAACAATGTCTTGTGTCTGTTTCCTGATAACATATAGGATACGTACGCATTATACTAAACCCCTCTTAGTCCCCAACTTGTTGTCTTTACAATTGCAGATATACTCTGTATTTTGTGCTCAATAAACCAGACATCTTTTTGATACACTTAAAGGGGTTGTAAAGGTTCGTTTTTTATTTTCTTAATAGGTTCCTTTAAGCTAGTGCATTGTTGGTTCACTTACCTTTTCCTTCCATTTCCCTTCTAAATGTTTTTTTTTTCTTTTTCTGAATTTCTTACTTTCTGTTTGTCCTCAGTGAACTTGCCCCCAACATCCGAGCGGTGGTTAGTCAGCCAGAACAGCTTACTGAACAGCTTACTGAGGAGGAACAGGAAGTGGGAAATTCAGACAAAGAAAAAAAAACATTTAGACGCGAAATTGAAGGAAAAGGTAAGTGAACCAACAATGCACTAGCTTAAAGGAACCTATTTAGAGAAAAAAAAGTTGGTTGGGAGATATGGAAGCGCATGCGTGAAGTTCTTTGCCAGTATATAAAGTTCTTTGTGGAGTTTGTGGCACCTAAGGCAGTCCACTGAAATAGTTGGGAGGCCCTACTTGGGATGAACATAGGTCTATACCTTGACAATTATGAAAGAACTTTTAAAATCAAAGAAAAAATGGAGAAAGGCCTGATAGAGCACTCGATCCTGATCTGTTTTTAATACAAGAAAAGTTAGAGAGACGATAGCGAGAGTCAGAAAACGGCTAATCAGGAGAGAAAACCTCTGGGTGCATTGTATTAATTAACTTCATCCCATCAACACTGAGATTTCCTTATAATTACATGGGTTCCTTTATTAATTATTTCACCAATGCAACAGAGATTTAGGAATGAATTAGCCACTGATTTTTCTAACACTCTCTTGCAGGAATATTTGACAAGCCTGCACATCAGTGCGTAGAACCATAAGACCAGCTTAAGGGGATTCGGTAGATGATGGAAAGTTAAATACGCTGACACCTGTGGTGCCTGTTATGAGGGGCTCCCACCATCCCCGGGCTGAGCTCCAGGGTCTGCACACTAGTCCTGCCCATTATGAGGGGTTCCCACCATCCCTGCACTGAGTTCCCAGATCTGCACACCTGCTGTGACCATTATGATGGGTTGCAACCATCCCTGTGCGGAGTACCTGGGTCTGCACACCTGCTGTACCCAACATGATTGGTTTTCGATCATCATTGTGCTAAATTTCCTTGCCTACATACGGCTCCATTATGAGGGGTTCTCACTATCCCTGTGCTGAATTTCCAGGTCTGCACACCTGCAGAGCCTATTATGAGGAGCTCCCACTATCCCTGGACCAAGCTCCAGGGTCTGCACATATGCCGTGCCCATTATGAGGGGTTCTCACTGTCTCTAAGTTGAGTTCCCTGATCTGCACACCTGCTATACCCAAAATGATGGGTTACAACCATCCATGCGCTAAATTTCATGGTCTACATACCTGATGGGTCCATTATGAGGGCTTCTCACCAACCCTGTGCTAAATTTCCATGTCTACACACCTGCAGTGTGCACTATAAGGGGTGCTCACCATCCTTGTGCTAAGTACCTGGGTCTGCACACCTGCCGTACCGAACATGATGGGTTCCAACTATCCATGTGCTTAACTTCCTGGCCTACATACCTGATGGGTCCATTATGAGGACTTCTCACCACCCCTGTGCTGAATTCTCAGGTCTGCACACCTGCAGTGCGCACTATAAGGCCGCATACACACGGAGGGACATGCCCGCTGAAACATGTCCGACGGATCGTTTCCAGCGGACATGTCTCCTCCAGGTTTTCGTCCGATGGTGTGTACACACCATAGGATGAAAATCCCCTCGGCCAGGGAACGCGGTGACGTGGCGGTGATGTTGACGCCGCCACGTCACCAAACGAGGAAGTGAATCCATTCGACGCATGCGCGGAGATTTCTGTCCGCTGGTTAGTGTACTAACCAGCGGACATATCTGATGGATATGTCTCCAGGAGATAAATTTCAAAGCATGTTTTGAAATTTGTCCGCAGGGAAAACATGTCCGCTAGCCCGTACACACGATCGGAGATGTCTGCTGAAACGGTCCGTCAGGTGTGTATGCTATGGGTGTGCCCGGCCAACTCCCTTCCGACAAAAATCCACGGAAAAATTTGTTTGAAGTCCGACCGTGTGTATGAGGCTTAATTTACCTGACAAAATACTTTTTTGCATTTTTTTACCGTATTTATCGGCGTATAACGCGCACTTTTTTCCCCTTAAAATCAGGGGGAAATCGTGGGTGCATGTTATACGCCGATCCCCGCTGTCTGCCCACAGACCAAGCCGAGTGTACTGCGCACTCGGCTAGGCTCGGCCACACTCGGCTCCGCCCGCAGCCACGCGAGAGGAGCCGAGAGAAGCTGAGAGAAGCCAAGAGGAGCGGAACACACAGGAAATCCGGCTCTGCACAGCTCGGCGCCAAACTCAAAAACTCAAAAACACACAACGCTGCAACCCCCGGGCAAGTCCAAAGCCACAGATGGACACCCACAAGGCTGGACAGACCCTGCACAAGGCCACAGACTGATGCCGAACAAGGCCGCCAATGGACGCCGGGCAAGACAGCAGACGGAGACCCACAAGGCCAAGACAACCGACGAGCATCTAAAATGTCATTTTTTTCCTTAAACCATACCTCCCAACATTTACTGCGGGACAAGTTGTTGAGCGGGGGGGGGGGTGCCGCAAACAGATTTGTTGAGCGGGGGGAGGGTGCCGTGAACGAAGAAGTTGTTGAGTTGGGGGGGGGGGTGCCACCAGCGAAGTTGTTGAGCACAGCTTGTCTCTCTGTCTCTCCTTTCTCTCTCCTCTGAGATCATTTCCTCCGCAGAATCCGGGACGGTTTGGAGGTATGGTAAGCTTCCCTTCTAAGCTTGAGGTGTGCGTTATACGCCGATAAATACGGTATTTACATATAAGTAAAGTTTTTATTTTTTTGTGCACTGATAAATTGTTGCAACTGTCACTGCGCCTTATTGGGGAGATCTATGACAGTTGCAGCCGGGAGGTTTATTTGTAAAGCACGTTGCATGATACTTGAAAACGAATTCAAGAGTACCTATCATTAGCCTCTTTTAAACACCGCCACGAAAAAAAAATAGTTTTAGCAAAAACGGAGGAGCCAGAAACCAAGCTGGTATTTGGTGACTCGTGGCAAAACTTTTTTTATTTTTTTTATTTTATTTTTTAGGGTGAATTTAACACAGAAAGTGACATTTTGCAGCTCCATAAATAATGGTTGAGTTTCATAAACATACATCTACCTGCGCTGTACAATTTAAACAGGGCCAAATCCTTTTAAACTGGAGACGTTAGATTAATTGAATCCGGTCTTTTATATGGTTTCCTCTCCAGGCAAAGGTCTTAAAAATCTGCCAAGCATGCAGAATGTCTTTTCATTTTCTATAAAATTCGAGCTGATGCTCCTTTTAAAAGGGACGGCTGAGGCCTCACAGCAATTTTCTGAGGCTCCGTTTGTGTTTTTTTTTTTTTTCCTATGAAACTAAATATGATCCGAGTGAATTATTTTCACGTTTACAAATTTCCCTTTTTGCTGTTTGTTGATCTCATTCTTTTCGCTAATATGCGCTTTGTTAGCCAAACTACAGGCCCCTTCACTGTGTCTGGCTCTGGATCTTTAAAGGTAAACAGTTTGGGATAAAAGGTATTATTTTTTTTATTTTTTTTAGGTTATATGTTTTTAACCACTTAAGACCCGGACCAATACGCTGGCAAATGACCCAAGGGGTTTTTGCGATTCGGCACTGCGTCGCTTTAACAGACAATTGCGCGGTCGTGCGACGTGGCTCCCAAACAAAATTCGCGTCCTTTTTTTCCCACAAATAGAGCTTTCTTTTGGTGGTATTTGATCGCCTCTGCGATTTTTATTTTTTGCGCTATATACAAAAATAGAGCGACATTTTTGAAAAAAAATCAATATTTTTTACTTTTTGTTATAATAAAAAAACAATAAACTAAATTTTAGTCAAACATTTAGGCCAAAATTTATTTAGCCACATGTCTTTAGTAAAAAAAAATCGCATTAAAAAAAAATTAGCTACCTAGCGGGAACAGCGACACTAATACAGCGATCAGAAAAATGATCGCTTAGTGACGCTGGCAATAGGGAGTGAAAGGGTTAACTAGGGCAGTGATCAGGGGGTTAAAACTTTATTGGGGGGGGTGGGGGGGGCTACCCTGACACTACTGACTGTCTGACTGTCACACTGTCTGTCACACTGACACTAAATACAGTAATCATACATGATTACTGCATTCAGTGACACTGTGACAGGGGGGAGGGGGGGGGGGCGATCGCGGGGGTTAAATGTGTGTGTGTAGTGTAGTGTTAGTGCAGACTTACTTGTTCTGTAGTGATCTCTCCTCAGCGGCGCTTGAAACAAACGCCGAGGGAGAGATCACGTCGCTTCCTCCTTCCTGTGTTTACACAGGAGGAGGAAGTGACAGGTCAGGCGGGCGCGCGCATTGGCTGGGAGCGATCCGGAGGGGGCGGATGAAAACGGATAGCCGCCCCCACTTGTCGGATCGCTCCTGCAGCCGCGCGGACCGCCGCATGTACGGGGGGGGGGTCCGATCGGACCCCCGATCCCCCCCAAGGCACCAACGTATATATACGTTGATGTGCCTGTCGGTGCCATTCTGCCGACGTAAATGTACATGCGGCGGTCCTTAAGTGGTTAACCACTTCCATACCGGGCACTTACGCACCTTCCTGCCCAAGCCAATTTTCAGCTTTCAGCGCTGTTGCACTTTGAATGACAATTGCGCGGTCATGCTACACTGTACCCAAATTTTTTTTATCATTTTGTTCCCAAAAAAAGAGATTTCTTTCGGTTGTATTTGATCACCTCTGCGATTTAAATTTTTTGCGCAACAACAAAAAAAAAGAACGACAATTTAGAAAAAAATAAAAGGTTACATTTTTTTCTGTATTTTTTTTTGGTAAACAAGTACGTTTTCTACTTCGTACTGTATACGGGCACCGATGAGTTGGCACTGATGGGAACCGATGAGGCGGCACTGATGGTCACCGTTGAGGCGGCACTGTTGGACACTGATAGGCGGCACTGATGGGCACTCATAGGCGGCACTAATGGGCACTCATAGGCGACACTGGTGGGCACTTATGGGTGGTACTGATGGGTAATTATGGGTGGCACAGATGAGCATTGATAGGTGGGCACTGGGCATGAATGGGCACTGAGTGGTGGCACTGATGGACACTGAGGGGTGGCACTGATGGACACCAAGGTGTCCATGTTGCCAGTCAGTGCCCATTAGTTGTGGGCACTGATTGGCATCTATTCTCTTTTTTTTACTGCCCTTTTTTTTTTCTGCCCTTATTTTATTTTTTCTACTGCCCTTCCATGGTGGTCCAGTGTGGGCTTCCCTGGTGGTCCAGTGTGGGCATCCGAGGGGGGCCGCGCTGATAAACAATCAGCGCGAACCTCCCCTGTCAGACGCGAGTGAGGAAGAGCCATCAACGGCTCTTCCTGTTTACATCACGATCAGCCGTGATTGGACACGGCTGATCACGTTGTAAAGAGCCTCCACCGAAGAGATCGGAGATGCAAGGTGTCAGTCATCTATGAAAAGATACAGTACTCATAATTACATTGTTGAATATTGTTAAAGACAATAATGTAGCTAAGATACAAATATAGCATTGTATTGTTGGAGTATTAGTAGGCCAGCACGACTCACCAAAATGGAGGCCCAATTAGGGCATCAGACAGCAATAGAGACACCCCGGAACCATTTTTTGGTGAAATGCACCAAATTTTGGTCAGTTCTATGTATTTTTTTTTTAGTACATAGCCTATGGGAAGCCTCCTGAACTGTATACAAGGACCTCGGCTTCACGTTCGTGTTCGCGCTGACGTCTTCGCCACTCCCGGCACGGCCCTGGATTGGCCGTGGGCCAGAAGGTGTCCTGGCTGTGCGATCCGGACGGTGGTTTAATGAATCCAGGTCTCCTTGAGAAAGGCAGCGTGAAAGACTTGTGAGATATCACATTCCAGCATCTGACCTTTTGCTTTTTTTTCTAGCTAAACCAGCAAAGAAAATTGGTCTAAGATCCGGGGAGCAGTAATTTCGGTTGAATCCCAGGATTAGCCTGGCCATCTTTCCCTCACTTCACTGGGATTAACCTTTTGCTTCTCCTCAAGCTGATGTAAAAATGTAGAATTTTTTTTTTCTTTTAAACTATAGTTTGTGCCCTTGCAGATGTTACGATAGTTAAACAACGGGTTAATTTATGGCGTGGTATGGCTCTGCGTGTCACGACAACACATGCACCACCGTGCTGTGGGTTGCAGTACCGTTTGTTTTGAATGGCACCCCAACACATCACAACATACAATAACACAATACCACAAGTACCGATGTGCCGCATTGAAAAAAACTACAACTACAAAGTGCTTGTGCCCAACATATCTGTCTAAGGCCGCGTACACACGATCAGACCGGTCCGATGAAACTGGTCTGCAGACGAGTTTTATCTCACCAGTTCGATGGTGCGTACGGCCCAAAGTTTTAAAACCTGCTTCAAAATCTGTCCGATGGACACCTGTCCGTGGGACAGGTTCGATGGTTAGTACGCAAAAGCATCGGACCAAAAACCCGCACATGCTCAGTATCAAGTCGAGGCATGCTTGGAAGCATTCAACTTCGTTTTTTCAGCACGTCATTGTGTTCTACGTCACCGCGTTCTGGTCTGATTGGATTTTTGGTCCGATGGTGTGATCGTGTGTACGTGGCCTCAAAGTTCAGTTCACACCATACATGTATAACCAAGCACAGGTACGTTTTAGGCTCGCTCCCACGAAATGGGCTGCCCTACGCGTGAGAAACACGGAAAAGAAGTCTCTGACTTATTTTCCAAAAACGGCACCATGCGGTTGGGTGTATGGGTTTAGAGATGCATGGAGTGTCATCAGTGGCGGCCCATCCATAGAGGGCGCACAGAGCACCGCCTCCTCTAGCTATGCATCCGGCCCCCTAATCTACATGTCAGTGGCGCCGAACCATGGACTACAATGCGACAAGGTGTTTTTTTTTAAGCTCTTATAGGCTTCAAAAATGGGTGAGCCCGGAGAGCAGAGCATTGCGTACCAAGCCCACCCAGTTGTGTGACCACAGCAAATTAATATTATCACACTAAAGTTCCTCTCCGCCAATCAGGAGGCAGGTCTGTGAGGCCGCGTACACAAGATCGAACATATCTGCAGACCATTTTCAGCGGACATATCCGATCGTGTGTACGGCCTAGCAGACAGGTTTCCAGCAGACAAAAGTTTTAAAGCATGCTTTAAAACTTGTCTGCTGGAAAGCTGTCTGTCGGACATGTCCGCTGGTTAGTACGCCTAACCAGCGTACCGAAATCTCCCGCATGCGTCGAATGGATTCGACGCATGCATGGAAGCATTTTACTTCCTGGTTTGCGGACGTGGCGGCGCCAACGTCACCGCCATGTCACCACTCTGTCTGTCTGCGGGGATTTTGATTTGATCGTGTGTACACACATCAGACCAAAACATCCCAGGAGACATGTCCGATGAAAACGGTCCGTCGGACCGTTTTCATCGGACATGTCTCCTCGTGTGTATGCGGCCTGAGATCTGTTTCCCAATTGGTCAAAGCGACAAGCGATCCTATTGGATGCCTTGCGCTTTGGCAGAAGACACACGGCGGAGGAAGCTGGAGGAGCAGACACTGAAACCGCCCCGGCCGCCGCCCGCACTCCAGGAGAGGACTGGACCGCCCGCATGCATGTCATCGACTAGAGCCAATGTGAAAATCTCCGAAGCAGCTTAAGGTTAGGAAACATTCACCCAGGACTAGAGGAGGGGGCGGCTGCCCTGGGCACTGTTGTATCACGTGAGGTGGGGGAGGCACCACAAGGAGATTGAGGATGGAGGGGATTTGTGTCGGGAGGAGGAATTTGTGGACAGCAGGGGAAAAAGAATTGTTCTAGGAGGGGAAATTTGGGTGTGTATGCTAGGAGTGGTGATTCAGGGGGATTTGTGCTGTAAAGGGGGGGGCGAGAAAAGAGGATGTGTGCTAGGAGGAGGGGATTTAGAGACCTTGCTCTAGAAGAGGTGATATGGTAGTGGGGATTTGTGCTAGGGATGATTGGGGGGGATTATTTTTGCTAGGACCGGGATTTAGAGCAGGGGGGTGGGAATGTGTACTTGGAGGGGAAATTTGAGGGGTGGAGGATTTGTGCTGAGAGGGGGGATTTTTTGTGGGCTTGTGCTTATAGGGGTTATATGGTACAGGGAGGGAGTGGATTTGTGCTAGTAGGGATGATTGGGGGGTGTTTGTGCTAAGAGGAGGGAATGAGTGGCTATTCGTGCTAGCACTGGGATTTTGAGGGGTGGCAGAATGTGTACTCAGAGGGGAAATTTGAGGGGTGGAGCATTTGTGCTGGGGGGGGGGGGGGGTTTGGAGTAGATCTGTGCAATTAGTTGTTCCTAATTAGTATTTAGACGTAATTCGACAAATTTGTTCATTCGGAAATATTTTAAATTTAACGAAAGCTCATTTAACAATTTTTTCCAAAAATTCGGACATTCCAAAATTTGAAAACCTAAAAATCTTAAATCTAGAAGTTTGAAAATTTGAATATACGAAAATTAGGAAATTTGAAAATCTGAAAATGAAAACCTGATAATAAAAATGAAAATCCAAAAATTTGGAAACCCCAAAAAATCTAAAAGTCTTAAATACTAATTAACTAATAATAACTATTTCTAA